>MU273589.1:0-82675 GCA_022160365.1 Vararia minispora EC-137
ATCGTGCCTCTGCTATGCGGGATGGAATTACACTGTGATTGGGTTACAATTGGCTGACAATATCTACAATCTTGTCCAGAATGATTGTGCCAGATTGTAACTAGCTTGTAGCTAATTGGAGTTCCTGCAATGCGCTCGCAATCGTCCAGGCTACGGCTTGCCATCAGATGGCAATGTGTGCCCACACACGAAATCAGCTTGTAGGCCCTTACAATCCGATTTTACCCGATTATGCCGAGTCCGGACAATTCCGGCTCCTTGTAAGCGTGGGGGGTTTGATTGCAATGAAACGAAATATCTCGCGATGAATATGTCGACTCTTACAT
The DNA here is from genome assembly GCA_022160365.1 of Vararia minispora EC-137. NCBI lineage: Eukaryota > Fungi > Basidiomycota > Agaricomycetes > Russulales > Lachnocladiaceae > Vararia > Vararia minispora. Next base: position 327 of record MU273589.1, read on the forward strand.
TCAATGCACGCTTCATGTACTCATTCAACGACACTGGGTCATGGATTGCAAGACGCATCGAGGGCGACCCAAAATCAGAGGCGTTTCTCCGTAAGACTGCTCGCAAGCTTGATGAGAGTGGTCATGGACGGTATGAGCGGGAGATGATCCAGCGTGCGGCAGAAGAGAAGGCTGCCTTGAACCGTGCTCACGAGGCTGAAGTGAAGAGGAAGGCTGCCAAGCGAGATGCGGAGCTTGACAAGATCACACCGATCCTGGACCCGGACTGGTGGCGTGCTCATCGCAATGATCGTGATGTGACAGTCAAGGGACATATCAAGCCCCAGCTCCGTTGGCATCAGCAGCTTGACCCATCCATCCACATCTCAAAGGGTGTCAAGGAGGACAAGCTGAACAGACTTATCGCTGCTTGTGAGGCTTACCATGCCCGAGAGCGAGCTGGTACTCTCCCTCCTCATGGGCATGATGCACCATCTTTGGTTTGTGACGGACTTCTTGATGACCAGGAATGCGAGGAGCTTGAGCAAGCTGAGCTGTATTTGCATTTATAACAAGCTAGTACCTTATAGCCAAGTTCTCATAATTTTAGCGTACATATGATACCCTACTCTTAGTGTACCATGTATATAGTGCATACCACTCATGTATATATCTTTTCCAGTGTGTTTGACAACGGGAAACAATCATTCGCCACACTTTTCTTCGGCAAGGGGTCTCCAAAGCGCCCCCGCCGCCCCATCGGGTCACGGAAATACGGTCCGTTGTGATCCGACGCACACGGCCTGTTTGGCTGGGGCTGCCCGTGCCCATGAACTTGAAGGGAAGGCGAGATGCACACACGTGCCGGTTCTGCGCTACGAGTCACGTGAAAGCCTGGTGCACGTGCACCCTTAATTAGGGGTGCGTAACATACTAACAACAGCTTGTCTTGTACCTTACCATCATGCGCGACAGCCTCCCTCTTGACGTACTTGACCTCATCCTCTGCTCGTTACCTGACTTGTACACTCTAAGCTCTGTCATCAAAGTCTCCAAGTGTCTTTACGGCGTTTTTAAGGACCGCGCAAAAACCATCCGCATTGCCGTGGCCCGCAATGAGGTCGGTCCCGCGCTCTTACAGGCAGTTCGTTTGAGCATAGTGCAATCACGTCTCGAAAAAGAGGATTTTTCCGACAGAGGCGGTTTTGAAGACTTCTGCGATATTGTCGACCAACTCCCCAGTGAGGCCGAGGTCGACGTAGGCCGCGCTCTTGAAGATTGGGACTGCGCAAGATGTATCAGTCGGAATGCAAGCTTCACTAAGAATATTGAATTATTTTACTCTAGGATGTATGGCATTCGCTGGCTTTCTCGAAAATTTGCCTGATCGGCTTACCCGTTGGCAGCCATCAAGACCCTGCTACTACATGCTCTGCGCTTTCCTTCGCCCAGTCGCTTCGCTTTACCCGTGCATTGTACCGCTTCTGGACGTATTGGTCTATATATAGCGATCGTTGGGATGAGGAGCTTAACTGGATGGACGATGATGATGCCTACGATGACGTACTCAGCTGGGACGAGTGGGCGGAAAGGCTGCGGGAGCTTCAACGTGCTTTCCTCCTCGACACTATCTCGGACAAAGCTGAAAAGCAAGAATTTTGTGCAATCATATCATTTCTCCGGAGTGAATTAGGCCCTTGGATCTCCAGCAATCGGAACGGTACAATACATGCGCCCGGTTTGTGCTGTTCCCCCTTGCCTGTTAATTGAGAATATTTACACTTAAAACAATGGCAGCTTACCCAGAGATATACGACATTCCTCTCATCGCCGAATTTCTGGCTGCACACCGGCTGCACGAGCCTGTTTCACCTGATATTCGCCTGGCTATTTGTCTCTGTAGTAGAACACAGTCGATCGAACTGGCTGAAGGCGCATACCAAGTCCTTGACTTGGGCCATGTGCCTCACAATCTCGAGTTCCAGCGAGAAGTCATATTGAAGGACGTGGGCTTTGGCTGCAGCTGTAAATTGATAATTTGAATCACAGTACCAGTGGGGCTAATTTTCCTCCGCCCTCAGGTGTGCATTGCGGTGGTTGCTTTAAGCACCAGATCTACAACGAGACTAGTGGGTTTCACGGTATTCTTTCACTTTCTGATGTCTAATCTCACAGCAAGACTGGGACCTTCTCCATGGAGAACTCTGCTTGCGAGAGATCCTCAATGTTGGTTTTCAAGGCTATCTGATGTCGAATATCGTGGAAGCACCTTTGATTCGCCAGTATTTTGACTCAGCGACCTTCATATTTCCTCCGTTCATGTGCACCCTATTCGAGGATGCTGCCACTCGAGGAGAGACGAGCTCTCCGCGGGACTGGCTCTGCCTTGATTGCATTCAAGATTTCCTTCGTCGGCATATGATGGAGTGGTGGTTGAATCGGAAGCGCCAGGGTGCGTGCCTGCTGGTATCTAACGATCTTCTGAACTCTATTGGCGCGTGTACTATTAGATGGTAAAACGATCCCAGGAGATTGCTGGTACGTGGCTAGCACATCATACACCACTTCAGCTGCCTAACCCAATGCATAGGTGGGGATATAATTGCCGGACCCAGAGGCATAAGCTGGAGCACGCAAATAAGCTAAATGTGCGCCGTCTTTCCTACCGCCCTTTTGCTGACCAAACGTGACATGTTGAGCTTCCAGCATTTCTGCCCTCAGACAAAGCAAAATGACGGCCATCATACTTCGTATTGAATAATAAAGTCAGCATTGTATTGTTAGTACAGAGACATTAAACCCTGCTCTCCTCTCTATGCACCTTGGCTCTGAATATCTCATGGACACCTTTACATGGACAAGTGTATCGCGTTTGCTCGTCGGAGACGCGTTAACGAATGCTAGCGAAGATGGACACGACTTTCGCGCTATTGTTTGGTACTGCAAAAGCCTCTACGAGTGCTCTGCGCACCGTCCTTCCCAACCTGGAAATCGCGATAGTGACCTCCAGCCGCCCGGTGCCCGGAAGATGTCGGGCTCAGGCTCGCCGGGCCGCGAGGCGTGTCTCGCAGCTCCTGTGTCGTCGCACTGCTAACACTTGTCCCCAACCGTTGATTATCTTCCAAGATATCCAAAAAGAAGTATTTCTGTATCACTTATCTATATAGTCTGCTGGAAGCGGGATGGGAAGTCACAGTAAGAGAGAGAACGTGTAGGCGTCGAAACGGCGTGAACGATGACAGTCACGGTACTGGTGCGACGACGCAGGAGCTGCGAGACGCGTTTTGCGGCCCGGCGAGCCCGGGTCCACGCCTGACAACTTCCGGGCGACTGGAGGTCGCTCTCGATTTCCAGGCCCGAGTCGGACACCCCTTGCCTCTCGGAACACTATCAGTCGCAATGAAAGACCCTTTTATAAGCTTGAACTTTTGTCATCAGCTCAGAAGTGATGTTGTCTTTCTAGTAGCACTGCTCTTTCTAATGCTGTAGTTCAGCGGCTGACTCTATCGATATCATGTGTTGCGCCATCGCGCTTCGTCGGCGGTCCGACCAGGTCCGCACTCGGCTCCGGGCGCATATCAGGTGCGTCTGTACGTCAGTGGCGACAGCGTGGCGATTTCTTCGTTGATTGTGACTATCAGGAAGCGAAACCGGCAGCGATCGGGCAGAGTACTGCACATTCCCCGGCTTCCCTTTACTGTCCTCCTTTTCTGAAAGCGTAGTCAGGTGTTCCTTGCTCAGAACTGCTTTCCGCTCTCCTGAATGACGGCCTTTGTTTATGTCTTCTCGATAAGGCGTCACACGTCATGCCCCGTGTCTTACTTCGTTCCCCTGGGCGCGTGGCTCCGCTCTTCAATGCAGCTACTTTGCCGGGACGACGGTCAAATCTCCGTGTTTGCTGGTCCAATTGGGCAAATACTCGGGTAGGACACGCCTCGGCTGATGTAGAACACGCTTCGACTGATGTAGAACATCCCTCGGCTGATGATTTATCTGCCGTGTATAAGACCGATTTCTTCAAGGGGGCATTCAAGCTTAGCGACGAAGCTTTCACTCCATGCTGTCCCTTGCTGGCATTTTGGCCCTTTTTTCTATCGTCCGTGCAGCAATCGTTCCCGGTGCTACATGGACGGACACATCGGGCAATGTTATACAAGCTCATGGAGGAGGGTTTCTTAAGGTTTGCAGTATCCTATGTGCACTGTCAATTTGATTCATCGACCTGTGACAGGTTGGAAGTACCTATTATTGGTTTGGCGAGGACAAGTCCTCCAATAGTGCTTTATTTCACGCAGTGTCGTGCTACTCTGTAAGTGACACGGCGATAACACTGAAAGTTCCGTGTTGACGCAGATATAGTCTACCGACCTTACGAGCTGGACGAGGCAGAATGACGCCTTGACCCCGATAGCAGGAACGATGATTTCGACGAACAACATCGTCGAGCGTCCGAAAGGCTGGTCCCCTTACACGCACTATGCTTAACCGTCGGCTGATCCTTCGCTCCTTCAGTGCTTTTCAACTCCAAGGTAAATTCCAGCTGTCCTTATGATGTTCCTCCTGCGGTTAATCATGCCCCCGACACCAGAACCAAGAGTATGTAATGTGGTTCCATTCGGATACGAGCAAGTGAGTACTCGTATAGTTGCTGTAGACGTGGCAATTGAGGTGCCTAATACCTAGCTACGGCGCGGCGATGGTCGGTGTTGCTACGGCAAAGGCGCCGTGCGGGCCTTACACATACAAGAGTAGTTGGAAGCCTTTGAACGCCGATTCAAGAGATGAGTCGCTCTTCCTCGACGGTAAGCACGGGCGTCTAGTCTCCCCTCATTCATCCACCCCTTCTCATGCGCTATTGTAGACAATGGTAAAGTATGGTGTTCCCCACAAATCATACCATCGCTGACCGTTTCTTTGTCTTAAAATTTAAAGGAAACGCTTATCTTTTGTATGCTTCGGACAACAACCAGAACTTCAAGATCACCCAGCTTGATACTGATTTCTACAATGTTACCACGACCGTAAGCGAATTAGCCGGATCGACCTTGGAGGCCCCTGGCATAGTCAAGCGGAACGGAGTACGAGCATACACCTCCATCTGCCCGTCTACCACCAACCGATTCTAGGTGTACTTTCTCATAGCGTCGCATACGAGTGGCTGGAATCCTAATCCGAACAAGTATTTCAGGGCGACGGTACGTTGGCTTTGGCGCGCTGCCTCCGTGACTGACAAGCACCAGTCCATCGCTGGGCCTTGGTCTGCCCAAGCTGACATCGCGCCTGCAGCGACGCGTACCTACTACTCCCAGAACGCCTATGATCTCCCTCTCGGGAGCAGTGCTATCTATATGGGAGATAGATGGCGGTCTGATTTATTGGTCAGGAATAGCCACCGTCTCCGTGCAGACGACGAGATTGATAGAACGATCCAGGGCACGTCGACTTACATATGGTATCCACTCGACTTTTCGTCAGGAAACCCACAGATCATCCACGCAGACGTCTGGAACCTAAACATAGCCGCAGGTGCGTGACTTCCGCAAGCCGTGACGACTACCGGCCAATGTATTGTTGTACGGGTAGGGACGTACTCCACTGTCACCGGAACGAGTTACGAAGCCGAGGCGGGCACAATTAGCGGCAGCGCGACGATTGCGTCAAGCTCCGCATTTTCTGGCGGCAAGATAGTTGGCTTCCTGGGTAGGTCGTGAACAAACCTTTGTATCATCACCAACCCGAGCACCCCTGAGCGTTGGTTACACAGGTAATGGTGGTGCCGTTACCATTAGCGTGCAGGGAAGCAATGCGGCTCAATGGATTGCGCTTTATTATGCGAACGGGGACTCCACTTGGCGCAACACGACCGTTAGGTTCGCTTTTGAATAATTCTTGGAGATAAAATACTGACCAGGTCGCAGCGTCAATGGCGGCACACCTGTTGTTGTACAACAACCTAGCAGTGGAGGCGGTCAAGTTGTTATCAGCGTCCCTGTTGAACTGCAGCTGAGATCCGGGACAAACACCATCACATTTAGCGCTGGGCAGAGCAGTGCGTGCCCTCGTCTTTGTCCATACGGACTACTCACCCCAGCCATCAAGATTACGCAGCCGACCTCGATAAGATTATCGTCTTCCCTCCGTCTTGAGGACTTTCGAGAATGCGTCGAGACGCCAATTGTTAACGGCGTAAAGCCATAGGATAACGCCTTTTATCTCATTGATGTCAAAACTGTCTACCAGTATGGAGAGTCGTCGTGAGTAAGATGGTGATGAGTAGGGGCGGCTGAGCTATACCCGCATGGAATGACGTCCTCGGCTTGCTTCTAGCCCGAGCCGACCTCGTGCCCAAATCCAAACCGACAACCAGGGTTTAGCCCCTTTCTCTCCCAAGCTGTTTCTCCTTGAAGTAGTGTATCCTGAGACCATGCGAGCGTCGTTGTCGAGTAGAGTGAGGCTAAGGGAGATCCTGGGCTTTTTTTCGCAGTTCGTGCCCACTGACTTAGTTATCGTTAAGCTTCCTGGTAAGGCGCACAGACCAGGAGCATCGGATCAATAAATGCATAAAGGTATGGTAATTCTTCGACCAACCATGCCCTGTCTGCCAGCCTCGATCGCTCATCCTTTATGGCGCAAGTACATTCGGGGTCAAGAGCAGATATGATTTACCTTAGACTTTAGATGCGCCTCATCCGACCGGCTGGCGTACTTGACTTTAGCAATAGATTTTTATAGAACTACGATACATTCTCCACCCCGCACGGGATACTTCTCAGACAACCTACTCGGCGACTGTGACTCGTATATTTGAGCTACTGCATTCCTCCTTGATATGTTGAGATACGTGCACCCGACTCCATCCAGCTTGTCGATATAACAAGAAATAAGGAGAAACCATTACGCGCGTGCACCGATCCGGCAGTCTTGAGAGCGATCCACATGAAGCTCACTGGAATTCCGGCTGGAGGGCGTCATATTCAGGGCAAAGTTTGCTGCAGGACCGGGCGTGCGTGAGCGCGAAAAAATGGGTATCAGACGACGATCACGTACTCCCAATCCTCTTGGACGATCTGTGTCTGGTTGCCAATCAAGTTAAGCTCGGGGGACTCGGCGAAAACGATGGCAAGGCCGGCCTCTAAGTGCCAGTCTGAAGGGGAGCATTGATATCCCATCTTCACACGGCAGCGTTATCAGAGAGCGTACCGATGTGACAGTGGAGGAACCATGCACCGGGGTTACCGGAGAAGAAGCGGAAGGTCATGTTGCCCCCAATGACTGAGATCCGTCAAATCAGGTACTCCGAGAACAAGCGGCATGTAACACCCACTTGGTACGACATCGCGACGCGGCGGGTTCACGAAGTTCGTGTCGTTGTGGTTCGGCGCGCGAATGATGTCGAAAGCGTGGCCTAGCAGACTGATTAACATCGAAGGACTGTCCCGTGCTGAATGCGGCCTACCGTGTAGGTGGAAAGGATGTGCGCCGGTTCCGGGAATGGAGACTTCGATGACCTTATTGGGCGGGAGCACGAAGACATTCTCGGAGGGATAAAAGTCAGTGACTTTCCTCGCGCCACTGAGGATTTGCAGGAGAACGGGGACAGTTGGAGAGATGTATGAGACGCCGTTAATGTCGAAAAAGGGCGGATTCGGCTGCGCGATGTTGAGGGTAATTGCAAAGTCGGCGGGACCATCACCAAGCATACCGGGGCCGACCGAAGCGATAGGGTGCATGTTAGCGTCATCGAGCTTGACCCCGGGTGTATTGTTCGTCGTCGGTTCTATTTCGGGGGCACCAGCATAACGAAGGATAGCTAAGGTAAAATTGGGATTAAACAGTGGATTTCCTGTCGGCCCAGGGGCTCCGCCGGTTGGGCTGGTGTGCCGTCAGAGTGCGGGAAATTTGGCACGGCAGATAACACGTACGGGGCGCGAATCCAATAATTGTTAACGGGCTGGTTTGCGTTGAGGATGACTGAAACGCGCTGCGCGGCATATACGTCGACATTCTGGACAGTAACGGGATCATGTTCGGTGCCATCGAGCTCAATGACAGTGATATTATGGTTATCGACGGAGAAAGTAAAAAAGGGACGGCAGGAAATAGAGCTGAGGGAATCAGTTAAGTAATGGAGTACGAACGGAGATAGACGAGCGTACAATATGCGGAGGCGGTAGCGGAGACCCTGCTGCACACTCACAACAGCGAAGGGAACTTCAGGACCACCGACATAACGACCGGCACCATTGATCAAACCAGAGTCTGGAATCGGAACGACGCCTGACTTGAAGAAGACCTTTTGGGCATCAGGAGCCATGTCATGATACCAGTCCGCAAGTGTGATGATAGTGCTGTCTGTAATTTTCAGGAACTCAGCAAGCAATCTCAAGCGGGATCCACTGAACTTGACATACCATCATCTACGTCGTAAAGATCCGCGAGCGGATCATTTGGGTCATAGATGACCTAGAGGAACATGAAAATCGAGTTGGCCACACTAGCCCGTGCCTCACCAACGCGCCACGTAAACCATCGCAGTACTGGGTCGACAAATGGCTATGATCTGGCTTCGTCAAAAGAATGTTTTCGGGGACGGATATGCGACATACACCAGTAGTTACCCGTTTGAGTGTCCAGCGGAAAGGTATAGCTGTATTATGTGTCATTTTCGAGATCAGAGGTGTCCTCCCAAGCAACGCACAGGAAGCTAGAGTTAGGCGAGATTGGGCATTGATTCACGAATGCCGGGCCGTCCATTCCTGAAAAAAATGAGCGATAATGCGTATGAGAGACTAGTGCAGATATACCAGACGTGCGAGATTGGAAGAGACCATGCCAGTGAATAGAGAATGATCGCCGCATGGTAGGATCGGCTGCGAGGCTGTCAATGACTTGGACCTATTCAGGTCACAAAGGGCTTACCCAGAGCGTTAATCGTGTTGATAGCCAAGACGTCGCCCTTCTGTGCCTTCACAACTATCGGAAAGTCGGCGTATGTCCGAGATGTTTGAGATATAAGGCTACGCACCGGGCGCGGGGAAGATACCATTGACGGTAATGGCACTTGAGGATGATCAGAACGGACAAGTAAAAGAAAGCAAGACACTGACGAGCGCTCGAAACCATCGGGAGCGATGACGGTGTTGCCGATCGTCAGCTCCTGTTGGTTGAGGGCACCAAAAGCGACAGAGGATATAACAAGCACGGCTAGAATACGAGCCAAAAGTAAAGCCATGGCGTGCACGAGGTACGTCCTCGAGGTGTAGCGAAGATGCCTTGTAACAAGCCTCTCTTTAAAGGTGCGCTTACTGAGCTCCATCGTGTCAAGCCTCCAAGCGACAGCGTAGACGTGGGAAGTAGAGTATTCTTGGTACAGTGTTTATTTCTCAGAGCTAAGGCGCGTTTCTCAGCTGCTATAGAGTGCTCTCGGCGTACAGCAATACTGGTAATCCAATTGATGATGAGGAGTAGGAACCCGGGACAAACACTGCGAACGTACTGAATCGAACAGCAATGGTTGGTGTTTGGCAGCAGGCTTCGGGACGCAACAACGCTTCCCTTCACACTGTCTTCCACAATCGTCTCCGCCGCACCCACGATTGGCCAAAAAAATATAGCTCGTAGAGCGACTGTCGAATTAGCCTCACACAAATGCCTAGCAAGGTGCTCGCCGTGTGTGTTAATTCTTTGTTGTGCGAACAAGAGGCTCAGGGAGTGAGGCAATATGGCCATATTATTGATCAGTCTGAGTCGAAGCCAATCGCGGCAGATGGTGTAGTTAACCTAGAAGTAGAGCCAAACCTCCTGCGACTAGGGGTAACGCCTCAAGGCAGCCAAACACCCAGCAAAGACGGACCTTCAGCTAGCAATACGCTCATAAGGAGGACAGAAGTCGTAAAGTACCATAGGCGTGCTCTTGCGAGAGGTTACAGACGTGAGATAATCTTCGACGAGAAGCACAACACCGAAGTTGCACGGCCTCGACGAGTAGTTTGTTCGGTATCTGCAGTAGGCATGTTGAGTGAGTTTTAAGCTCATGGGAACCACCACGAGCCAAGATAAATTGTCTCAATGCGACTGCACAAGGTGTCGGCGCTTGTGTCGGTGTGAGGAGGCCATGCGAATGTTGTGAAGGACAACGTTTCCCATGACTGTCCTTGTGTCCTCTGGCAAGACTTGCGCACGAAATAAATCTGTTGATCAAGGCACTCATGAGGTCATTGCCAAGCACCGATCAGATTGGAAAATATTCTAATGATCCACTGTGGCCGTACCTGCGGCCGGCTGGCCCTGCGGGAAACGTGTCAGCAACCGCGAAGGGCTGGCATTCCTTCCGTTTTCGCAACGAGCATGGCCCTGAACAATATACGTCCTGCGTGTTCCGACATGGCGCACTCTGACGTATCGACTTCGGGGGAGACAGGGTGAGACAGTGGAAGAGTCTTTCGGATTGGCGTCATAGCGAGTCGGGCGGTGCTTTTTGACTCTATCCCACAGCACGAAGCGCGTGAGCTATATGTGAGGTGGCTTTGTCCAGGGAGACTCGGGGTCCTGAGCGCACCATGATGGAAAGCAAACGAAGCACGTCACAGTGACCACTGTACTACGGAGCAGGCAGAGGTTCAAGTTGTTGGTTACGTCGGTCCGGTGCTGGGCACGGAATAGATGCGATCACGATAATCGGTGGTTTGAACCAGCGGTTCGATCTTATCTCCCCTTACGCTTTGCCTCCGGCGCTGGCTATTACATCTAGAGCCCCCCCGAGCCCATTATATCCTACAAATGCGTACTAACTATCTCCATCCGATCTCCTCGTCAACATGGACTTTTCCGCATCTCTGGAGTGTGCACAGTTCTCAGCTTCTGCTCGCTTGCTGTCTGCGCTTGTCACAGAATCGCTGGCACGGGCCATTTACCTCCCCGTCCAGGCCAACGAACTCGTCGCGTTTGCCTTACTCCTGTCGGCTAGGGTGTCCAAAGAAGAGCCAAGGGAAGTTGGGACGTATGGGCTCAGCGATATTCTTATTATCCTTCCGCTGAAGCACGTACCCGTCCTTGGATTGGACGATTCGGACGTTCGTTGTGAGTTCCTTGTTTATTGTATAAAATGTGTACCACACCGACATAGTCCAGTATTGGATCCGTTGGATTTGCACCCTATCTTCTTCTTTGTGAACAATGAGGTCGAGGAAGGGGTTTCTATGATAGAGCCAAAGGTGTGCTTCTTGCTGAACGTGTCATGGAGAAGCTATTTATCGTCTTCAGTACTTATCGCTCGCCACAGCTATCACACAGAAGATGTCACAAGTGTTCCCGAACTCTCTCTCTACAGTATCTCTGCAATCTGTCTTAGATCCTGCTCTAATTTGGCACAAGTTTGTTGATGGACTTCATCTCGAGAACGCTATTCACATGGACATCGCCGAGGAGCTTGCCAGCAGCGTGCGCTGGCAGGCGTACCTATATCAGAATCCACCGCGTGCTCCTACGCTGGATGATCCTAGCATCGTATGGGAACAGTCCGTAGTCGAGGGGCACAACATTCATCCCGTGAGTTTCTTCGTCGATGGTGTGGTCTTTCTGGTGGACGTATGCTGCCTCATGGCCGGCACATCCGAAGGCCCACACTTGACAACGCTGACCTTTTCTTCAGACGCACAAAATGCGAAAGTTCCTGCCGCCCATTCCCAACTTCTCGCCGGGCCAATATGACCTGGATAACCCCAAAATCCGGTTAATCGCAATCCCGCGAGGTAATCTACGCATCACCGGAGATTTCGAGTCATTAGTCGCACCCATCATCGCGTGTGCGGTAAAGAACGCGGGGCAGAAGCTGCATAGCTTCGCAGATCGCGTTATCATTCCCATTCACGAATTGCAAGTATATCACATATTGGACAAATTCCCTGACGCACAGGTTCTTCCGGCCCAATACGCTGTCCTGGCGCGTGCACAGCTGAGCACTCGGTTTGCTGCCTCCGTTTTGTTCCACACATATATATTTATTACTCTTTAATCTTGCTAGGTCCCTAGTCGTACCCGGTGCGCTTACCACCACATCCCTGAAGCTGCCGCTCGGTATCAAGCTCACGTCTGCCGTGCGTACGATTTCGCCCGCAAGCGCATACTTCGGCCCTCGTTTCTCGACGCAGGTCGTGCCGACCCTCAAGATCGACCCCGAAATTCTCACCGTAGCCAAGGAGCTTGCGAGCGTCGTTCATACGCACCCTGACGACGAGATCGCGAAACACTGCGCCGTCATAGTGCGCGAGTGTCATGAAAACGGGAGCGAAGAGCGTGGCGAGCGACTCATCGTCTGCACCAGTCTAGTCGAATATGGCCACGCGGAGACCGACCCGACTGTTCCGCTCGTCGTGCGCGCTTTCGGGCTTGACACCGAAGGGAAGCGGCTGGAATGGCTTGAGAAGTATGCTCATCCTCCTTTCATGCCAGGCGAAAGCTGATGCCGCAACAACCCTTCGTACAGCTTCGCGCGCATGCTATTCGCGGCGTTCCTTCCGCCCATGCTCGTCAACGGTGTCAGCTTCGAGGTGCATTCACAAAACACTGTTGCGCGTTACTCTCTCGAGCAACCTCCACGCCTCCTCGGCTTCGTGATCCGCGACCTTGGTGGTATTCGTGTTCACCCCGAGACGTTGCGCGCCTCAACTGGGATTGAGATCGATGTCTTACCGGGACACAGCGTCCTTGCCAGCTCCATAGACGAGGTCTACACGCGGATGTACCACACCGCGATTTACAGCAATCTCCACCGCCTCGTGCGCGTGCTCGGGCTGCACTACAACGGCAAGGGCTGGAACGCCATTCGAGAGAGTCTCCGCGAGCAGGTCCCACCTAACCATCCTTTCGAACGTGCTTGGCTGGGAAGCGAGTCCAGGGCGGTGCTCGGGAAGTGCCTTTTGCGCATGCGCCTTGTCGGCGCGTACAGACACGTAAGTCGTTTTTCGGGCTTGGAAAGTGTATGCGTTTTTCATGTGATGGTAGCACCTTCATACCGCCGTCCCAAACTTACTTCATTATGCCGGCGCTGAGGAAGAAGAGCGGCGGGTGGGCATCACGCGGGTTGAACGTTGAACAATCAATATTGGGATGATAACCAGCTTAAGTTGGCGAGTGACCGCTGCACCGACTGCATAAACGACCTTCGAACTGAAGTTGTGACTAACATTGTGCGCGAAGGCGTGTATTCGGACATCTTGGAGTCTTTGGTGGTTCGTAGTCTTATCTGTGTATGTTTTACTTAGATGGTTAAAGATTTCAAGGCTAGTGACCTAAGTGTGAAGGCCGCATTCTAGCAGCATATAAAGAAAAGACTTGCATGCACGTGAGCTGGGGAGATCTTGCAACCGTTAAGAACCAATACCTGATTCGCCGCCCTCTATCGTACATAAGGAGCTAGAACTATACGGGAAATGTGAGGCAATGCAACGCAGAGCCAATCAAGAACCCACGAGGCTGTAGATACACGTATCCCCTTGTCCACACCTATCACATGAAGAAAACGTACCTTCACCGTACCTTCTGGATACCAGTATCGTTCAAAAGTTAGTGGAACGATTGTGGAACCAAGGAATCAAATGTTGTCTGTGGGGTACCTACAGTTTACATCACACTAAAATGTTTCCTGTGTCGCATGCTTGACTTGATTTTCAGTCGGATACTGCCGATGTGTTCGGTATGTGAAATGGTGCTAAATTTTAGTCTTTTAATTTTTCTTGTCCACTTGTTTCAAAAAATTCTCCGTCAGAAGCATTTTTTGCCTTTACGCAGTTTGAATGCGCGGTCTTCAGGTTGCCACTTGCAGCAGCATCGTTCTATTTCATTGTTGGTTACACAGTGTCTTCAGTGTATTTTGAGTCTACCAGCCTTGCGCAATTTCCTGATATATTGGAGCATTTCTTCAGAACCTCATACACCTTTTTCAAGCATGTTTTGACTCACAAGGAGCATATATACATTCGTGATGCTTACTGGAAGAAATTAATACTACGAACATGAGAAGGGGTACTTGTTTCAATTTTGAATGCCATATTTTTCAAACACAGACTTTGGAAATTACGAGCAAAATTTTTCATTCGATAGCCATATCTCCAATGTTTTCTGGGAAGAGAGGAGAGGATGTGGTAGTAAGGATGGAGTAACAAGCTCGGACAAGCGGAGGGATCGATTTCGTGTGGCGCAAATCATAGGACTGTATCCTCGATGTCGACATCTAACAGGTGACACATTGGCGCGAGTGAATATAATCCGTAATCGGGGAACTTAGTGCAGTAGTGCTTCCTTGGGTCTAGTCCTAGACTGCCGCGAAGTGCAGTGGGTCTCTGCTGATCCTGTCCTGATCGATCCCATTGTGAGAATAATAGTGGGGAGGACGGAAGAAAGGTTGAAAAGCATGGATGAAGAGAAAAGGCGACAGAACTCTTTATACACAAAGCGATGCAAAGATGAGCTAGTGCTACTAGTAGAACACGTTTCTTGGGCTCCATCGCTCCTATTAACACAGGGCAGGCTCGTACAATGTACAAAAATCCAGAACCGCCATTCCCGTCTCCAGTGAGCACGTCAGATGAACAACTTGGTGAGAATGGCGAACGACCAGCACGTGATGGAGGACAGCAGGTATGCGAAGCAGGCGAAACATGTTCTGTAAACTTCCGTCTTGCGTGAGCATTAGGGACCAGTGCGGAGCTGCATGGATGGGACTTGGAGGGGAACGAAGAGGGACGGGTTTGATCGACTTTGTGGTAGAAAGACGGCGGAAGACATGATCGTAATATCTTATCGGATAAAATCAACCCAATCAGGCGCGCAGTCCACGCGCTACGAAAGCCGGACACGACTTTTCGTCCCAACCGCCCCGATTTCCCAGGCCCATAGCAGTCTGGCAGCGAGAAACAGGAGTTGTTCGAACCGTTTAGGACGAGCAGTGTCTAGCTTACATTCGAGCTTACCTATAAATATGGCGTCGTCCCTTTTCCCCCTGCCTTCCGCTCACCTTCCGCTAACCCGGCTCTTCTGTCGCGATCCCAGCATTACTACACTCTATTTCCCTCCTGGCCGAACTACACGGCTCAAGCTCACTGTTTAACGCAGTCTTCATATGGCGACCTTGTTTTCCTTTTTCTCATCTCAGTGGTGGCTGGTTCCACCAGTTCGTCGCGTCGCAAAGACGTACAATTTTTTTGGCGACACCGCATCGGTCACCGGCACGGAGACTCTCCGTGCACGGGTACGACTCTCTTCCGCCGATAGAGCCGCGTTCGCAGTCACTAGTCGTCTCCTGTCTAGCTTGGTCACCGAGGCGCTATTGCGTGCGGTCTACGTTCCTGTCGATTCTTCTAGTTGTGCTGGCATTTGCGTCATTCTTACATCGCGCGCCATTGTAACCGGCCACCTCAGCGCGTCGGATATTTACGCCATTATCCCCCTTCATCATAAACCGGTCCTCAAGGACGATGGCCGGACGGGTTACGGACGTGCCGTATGGCTCCTCGATCCGTTAGACATGTGTCCTTCCGTGTGGTATCACAGGGCCGGAAACAACGAAGAGGTGAGCGCACGTTTCCTCTCTCTCCACACCCCTGACATCGCGGCGTCTTCTTTCAGGCAACGTCTCATTCTGTAATCCAGTCTGCGCTCTCTTCGCCACCCTGGACCATTGACCCGAAGGCACGTGTCGCTCAAACGCTCGACCCCGCTTTCTGGTGGAACCGTTTCGCAGAAGATGTCGCCATGGACAAAGATCTGCAAGCATCACTTCTCGAGGAGCTAATTAGCTCTTGCATCTGGCAAAGTGCGGGTGCGAACGCGCTCTGCTAAATACACGTGCTTTGACGTCGTTTCCCTCCTTTCCAGAAGCTGTCTACGACGCCCCGCCACCATGTCCAACACTTAGTTCGCCTACTATTCACTGGGAACAGTGTATAATTGAAGGACACCCCACACATCCGATGCACAGGGCGCGTCGCGCCCTTCCACCCTTGCCTGATATGACGCCGGAAACGCGCGATTGGTACCGCCCACACGTCAGATTCGCCACGATCGACCGGTCCCGTCTCGACATCCTAGGGCCATTTGAAGATCACATCCGGGAGCTCGCTCAGGCGGCCGCCGCGGCACATGGCAAACAGCTTCCTGACATCGATCCCGGGCGCGTCATCATGCCAGTATACGATCTGCAGATTTGCAATTTGCAGGAGAAGTTCACGGGTGTAACAATTCTTGATGCAGAGATCAGCCTCAAAGCGCGAGCACAGGCTAGTCTGAGGTCAGTTGTTGCACTCCTAGCATGCTGCTGCCTCGGTCGCTGAATGTGCAGTGCCCAAAGAACGGTTACTCTCGATGAGTTCCCACTTACTGTCAAATTACCCGTCGGCCTAAAAGTCTCCTCTGCTCTACGCACCATCTCGCACTTCACCGCCAACATTGGTCCGCGTTTCTCTGAGCAAGTTGTGCCCTATCTCGCCATTGATAGCAACGTTCTTCATGTCGAAAGTGAAGTGGCGAGCGCTGTCTGCGTGCGCGATGAGGAGGGTGCCACCATTGATCAGGACATCGCAAAGCACTTCACAGCTATCTTTCGTCGGCCTTATTTGCCGACGGAAGATGAAGCAATTATTCTCGCTGCTGCGCTTGGGGAGACTGGCCACGCAAACACGCCTGCTGGCGTTCCGGTCATTCAGCATATCCTCGACCTTAATACCCATCAAAAACGGCTGGTCTTCTTCGACGAGTTAATCCTTCTTCATTCCTGCGCTGTATAGGCTCCTAATGTCCTCATCCCACAGATACACGCGTCTGCTCCTCGCCGGCATCATTCCCCCTCTTCTGCAAAATGGCCTTGCCTTCGAAGCTCACCCGCAGAACACCCTCGTCCGCATCTCTAGGTCCTCTGGGCGAGTTCTCGGATTTGTGATGCGTGATCTGGGTGGCATCCGCGTGCACCCTCCGACCCTACGCGCCTCTACTGGGGTGAATTTCTCGTTCTTACCCGAGCACTGCATCGTCACAGAGACACGGGAGGAAGCAGCCAAAAAGCTTTACCACACGTTGGTCTTCAATCATGTCCAGCGGCTCGCGCGTGTGCTCGACGTCCATTACAACGGCGCCGGCTGGGCGGCTTTCCGGAGAAATCTTCAGGCCGTCGTCCCACGGGACAGCTGGCTCTGGTCGGCATGGATGGCTGATGGAGCAAAAAGTGTGTCAGGAAAGTGCCTCGTGCGCATGAAGCTCGCTGGTCTGTACCGTGACGTGTGTATTATCGCATATTCCGCAGTCTCGATCACGAAAGCTGACATGTGCATTCTAGTCGGTTTATGAACCGTTCCCAAACATGATCCAATTCCGACCTGAACATCTAGCGAGGGATACGGAGTAGGAAAAGCAGGCGTCCATCCTATCTTATCTGATATTTCGTGATGCTGTAGTTCATGCTTATGAACAGAGTCCTCCTGGACGGTATGGAAATGAGCAGCTCGGGTTCCGCAGCAACTGATTGCATTGATTAAGGTGAGGATCCAGATGGCCCTGCAAGCGGAGCGCAAGGGAAAGACGTGCAGCGGCTATCCGAGGTAGACTCGCATATGTATGCATGAGGATACCAGTTGCGAGAGAAGAGTGTACTGGCCGCCCATGTACCCTTTCGGTGCTTGTTAGATCTGCGACCGCGAGAGGCTTTTTGGCAGAAATAGCTGCGGTTTCAAGGATCCTACCGGTCCGAGAAGTATGAGAAAAGGCATGCAGTCACTCGTAAGCTAATGACGCGAAGCAGTCCGATCGAGGCAACGTACAGAAACACCGCCTGTCAGAAGCCTTAGAAGACGGGTCGTCGATTGCGTGACACAGGGCCGGAGTTTGACGCGGGTGCGTGTCGACTGGGATCCCCAATGCGGCCAAATACAGTGAGGTGAGGCGGCACCGAGCAGCGAACTGTCAATGGGTACTAGTATCCCTGTAACTTGGCATCAGCTAGCTTCGACTTGAATCCTCCACCTCGTCTGCCCCTGGATCCTTACTAGTTTCTTCTTTCAATACCTTCCAGTGAACATTGCTATACCGGACTTTTCTCCGCATTGTGCCCGGGCCAGTGAAGCTTCCAGTCAGCTCAATTAAAGACCTCTTGAGTCAGAAGTCGTTCGGGGAGTGATTGCGTGTGCCATACGCGCTGTGCCAAAGAGCTCTGGACTTTCCTTGCTTTACACAAACAGCTCAACTATAGAAGCTCAGGAGCGTGCGACCTTCATTCACAAGCCGGAATTAAGCATGGCGGGTGGTGCAGTTGTAATTTCGGCTGGTGGAGGCTATCTTAGTCTGATGGATCCATCGAGAAAGTGGTATAAGAACAGAAGGTGACATATACGGACATATACTCCTTTATATACTCAATTTTCTTCTAGGCTAATTGAATTGAATGGGTGGCTGTTACTCTGGTACGTGGCACCTAGACTACCTGTACTTTGGGGTGAACCAACACTCTGGGTTTGTTCAGTCTCATCACCTCTTCCACAAATGGATACGACGGAAGCATGATGAACGGTCTTCAATCTATGGGCACCTGGCAGGAATACTTTCAGCATCCAGCTGGAACCACCTTAGGTCTTTTGAACGCAGTGCAGAATATGGGCGGCTTGATTGCCTTCCCCATCGCTCCGTACCTCTCCGACGGTTTAGGGCGTCGCCTTACGATACTAATTGGCGCCGCTATCTCCACCTTGGCCAGTTGTCTGCAAGCTTCTGCTACCTCCATGTATACATTCATCGGAGCGAGGTAACTCGCAAAGTAGTTCTTGATACAGGACTTTCTAGTTGATAGTGAATGCAGGTTTCTCGTTGGATTTGGAGTAGCGTTCTCTGCTAATGCAGCACCAATGCTCGTTACGGAACTCGCATATCCCTCGCAGCGTGCAACGCTCACCGCTCTTTATAATTCTCTTTGGTATTCAGGGGCGGTTGCGTAGGTCCAGACCCTGGATGGTGTGTGATATTTCGCATATTGATCATCCTACAGATCTGCGTGGGCGACTTATGTTACTTCTTTTACAACATCCTCCTGGTCTTGGCGGGGTCCGTCCCTATTGCAAGCCATTCCCTCTGTCCTTCAGTTACTCTTGCTTTGGTGGTGCCCCGAGTCTCCGCGATGGCTCGTGAGCAAGGGACAGGATACAACGGCCCTTCAGGTTCTGGCTCACTACCATGCCGACGGAAACGAACAAAACGAGCTGGTGAGGTTTGAGCTTGAGGAGATCAAAGCAGCTATCAAGGCCGATCGTATGGGTACGCACTGCGATCGACTTTCACGTACGTCTGTCGTCTGACCAGTTCGCGGTCACAGACGGAATTTTTTTCAGCTGGACATCACTGTTCAGCACGCCTAGCAACATACGTCGTCTGCGTATCATTCTTGCTATAGCCTGGTTTTCTCAATGGTCCGGTAATGGTATCGTTTCATACTACCTCACCATCGTTCTAGACAATATCGGTATCAAATCGACCTCAAGCAAACTCCTCATCAATGGATTTTTGCAGACATGGAATCTCTTCTGGGCATGCCTTGCATCTTTCTTAGTTGAGCGACTCGGACGCCGGCTGCTCTTCATCTCTTCCGCGGCTGGGATGACTATCTTTTTCAGCGGGCAGACGATTTCGTCTGGGTTGTACACGAATAGCCGAGATGCAGCAGCAGGAACTGGTGTCATCGTCTTCATCTTCTTGTTCTACGCTGCCTACGAGTGCGATTCATCATACCTCCGTAGGGGCAAGCTCTGACTAGGTTACCCACTAGTCTCGCTTTCGCCCCCTTAATTGTTGCCTACACGGTGGAAATTTTACCCTTCGCCATCCGAGCGAAGGGCCTGACAGTGTTCAACTTTACTGTGTCACTTGCAAGCGGTTCGTCGCTATCGATCTGCTCTTCATGTCGTCAGACGTCACTCACGTACGTCTCCCAGCCCTGAACCAGTACATTAATCCTGTCGCCCTCAAAGCCCTTGCGTGGAAGTACTACGTACTCTACTACTTTCCTTAAGTCGCCCCGCCACTGAAAATTCCTAGATATTTTATTGCATCTGGCTCATCTTTGAACTGGGCTATGTGTATATGTTCGTGGTTGAGACCAAAGGTCTCTCGCTTGAAGAGACCGCTGCTCTCTTTGATGAAGTTGAGGTGACCCCCCAACTTTGCCTGCCTCTGGCGTGCTCACATGCCTCGAGGATATACGACACGTGGGAGGCTCTCGTGCAGCAGCCGGTTATACGCCTCTCCCATCGTGACCTGTCTCAACTGGATCATCATGGGCAGGAAGGAATAATTGCATTTATTCACCGGCTACATAATATACTAGACGGATCAACCGAGATTAATCCCCATATACGGTATGTCCTGTGCGGCAGATACAAGCAAGCATACAACACACGATCCAAACGGACATGAATCGGTGGACTGAGGAGGGTCCCTAGATGAATCTGGACTCAGGGTGGACAGACGGGAGTGCGAAACTAAGGCTGAGGATGAAGGTACCCGCCCGCGCTCATGGGGGGCATCTGGCCCATCCAGCCGAACCCTAGTCCGATGCACGTTCAGAAGGAAGGATGAGGAGATGCTTTGATAGCGCACCAGGAAGCGTCGTTTTCACCCCTGACGACGCGGCAGATTGCATAGACAACAAAATGTCGCTCTCAAACGGTAGCGGACTGTTGAAAAACGACGCGCTGTCCACACCACTGGCGCCCAGCTGGAGGGGCGGATCACCAGGTACATGCGTCGCGTTCTCCGTTGGCGGGGAAAAGTAATCGAAACGAGTGTATGATGCTGATGAAACGGGTGCATAGTACGCAGCTGGGTGCGGGTGGGGCGGCGGACGAGAGTACGTGGTGTGTTGCGCGAGGGGTGCTCCAGAAAGTTCGGGAGGATGCTCGGGGGCGAGCTGCGGTTGGGGCGGGGGAGGCATTGACAGAGGTGATGCAAGATGGTGCTGTTGCTGTTGTTCCTGTGACAGTGGCAGCGCAGATGCGGACGGCGGCTTGGCAGAAGTTGATTTATGAGAAGGGGTACTTCCTCTCGGACTTTCACCTGCCATTTTCCGCGATCTTGGCGGAGGATCAGCGGGGCGCAATTCGACGCTCTGCAGAAGGTTTGCAATGAAACGCGAGTAAAGACGGGGCCCGTGAAGGTCGTCTATACCGATATCCGGTGAGCTGTGGAAGCTGATTGCACGTTGAACGGTATCGATGATGTGGCGGCGTTGTTCCGGAGTGACGTGGAGGGCGTATCGGGGAAGGAGGAGCTGTATCGGAAAGTTCGATGAGATGCGGTGACTGATACAATGCATGCGACTGACTTTGCACAAGAACGTACACGAGAACGCTACGAATACGGTCTGCGCATCCGGTCCCATACGCACGTATTGTCCTGTGCTGCGTGAGATATATGTTTGTGCGGAGAAAAAGACAACGAACGCTGATCAGGCATACCAACATCATCCACCATCGCTGATACCACGTCCGTCGCAGCTTGAATGCACTGTACAAGAGCCACGCTGTCACCGTAGCCCATCTTCCGAGAGGCTGACCACATACTCGATTGAGCAGACTTGAGTTGGCGTTATTGCGACTAAATGAATTCTGGAAGCCATAAGAGAGGACAATAAGTCTACCGTAGCTGTATCCCAGCTTCAGAAGACCCGTGCGGAAGCGATTGAGGCGATCAGACTGATCCGTGTCCTTAAGAAGCTCGAACCACTGACGCCTTGTTGCTTCAATTCTATCGTCGAAGTCTGAAGCAACCAGCTCAATGTCGATATTCTACCTCGGGATCAGCTCGATCGAGGCACAGCGCGAGGAAAAACGCGAACAAACCTTGTTCAGACCGGTCGGATGGTTAGGATCCGTGTAGAGGTATCGAACGAAAAATTCGCCAAGGACGCGCAATTCGTTGTTATACGCGCACAAGTGGATGTCGAAGTGTTTCAGGTTGTACTCACTCGACTGCCACCAATCTACTGAATGGTTCGCTACATAATCCGTGCCGGGAATAATTGCAATCTTCCCGTACTGCGGACGGGGTGAACTCCGGCTGCAAAGCAAGAGCGAACAATGCGCACCTGTGAACTCGTTGAGCGATCGAGGTTGAAGCAGTTGAGCCATGTTCGTGTTCGGTTGAGCATCTCACGTGCATGCATCTCGTTCTGCGGCTTAGCTGTGTTTGGGTGGTTTAAATTCATGTCCACTGCCATCCGAATAGCTTGACCCAAAAAGATATAACATCGATCGTCCTCCCAGCGGCGAGCGGGCACGGGATAGAGGCTAAGAAGGATATAGGCTTGGACGATCTCAACGCGCTTGGCTCCGCCGATGAACATATCTGCAGCCGCACGCCGTGCTACCGAAATCGCCGTGGAATACAAGTCTGGCCGTTCAGTATCATATCGAGACGCAATAGCACAGACTGGTGATCTTGGTTAGTGTCCATAGGCAAAGGGGCATCGCAGCACTCACTGACGGTAAAGAGGAACGGAGACCGCCAGTAAACCTGTTGCGGCGTGTACAAGACAGAGTCGAGAAGCGATAGCGATGGATTCATCCAAACGAAATACCTGCACAAAGCGTTAGCACTGAATCCAGATATTCTTTCTATTGAGTCATTAACATGTCAAACAGCTTTTCAGCCTCTTTCGAGGTGATGATGCCATCCTTGAGCAGCACAGGAATTTCGTGACCGTCAAAATCTGTGCTTGGCCGAAAGGACTCGGGAGCTACACGAACGTCAGCCGGAAATCAAGCGAGCAGGTTCTTGTATCGAAGAACCGTACCAGGTGGTCGGAAGAAATTCTCGTGAGCCACGCCAACTTGAATGGGGGGATCGGATGAATCGTCGATTACCTTCCCCCTGGATACATGTGCGCTCACGCGAGCCATCAGGCCGAAAGGACTAGCACCGGTAGGGATGCTGGCCATGGGGGCGTCAGTAACTCTCTTCCACACTGCTTCATCTTCGCTGTCTAGTTTGTCGGTAACATGTGTAAACTCGTCATCGCTGGACCCTGAGTTCTCCAGAGCTTGCTCGACAAAGTATGAGCGACTTGTGCCCGCACCACCCAAAGCAAAGAAGCCACCGAACGCCTCCAGCTTCTGCCGGGCCTCTGAAATCCATTCGAAATGGGAATCTCCGCCAGTAGAACCGGGTGAAGACAGATCCAGAGAGTGCGCGGGACTCCCGCGCGAGGAGATACCAGCCTGTGTTTGCTCAGTGGCGATGTCGGGGGCAGCACGTCGCTGGTCGCTAGCCTGAAGTGCCTCAAGCTGATTCATGAGCTCCTCAATCTGCGATGCCTGCTCGCGGATTTTATTGAGCAAAACCTCGCGCTTCCTGGACAAGCATACTGTTAAATCATGTGGCTTGGCGAAGAAAAACGTTGGCGTACGGTGGCGGTCGCCGGATCTTCCTCCCGGGGATAACACATTCATGCGATCCCTTAAGACATCGTTCGCAAGTATCCGGGTCGGTTCTGAATTGGCACCGGACCTACCACTCCGGTAAATCTCGAGTGAGAGACAATGCCAAGTCCTCGTACCTTTAGACCCTTACATCTGGCGCACGCCCGCTTGTTTTTGTCGACGGTATTATGGTCGGCCATCCCTGCACGCGCATGTGATACCTCATCGTCCTCGGCGGAATCATCTCCCTCTTCGTTAATCGCTCGGGGTCGTTTGTTGGAGTGAGCCTGAAGTATATGTAACGGAGGTGCTTCGATAGGGAAAGCTGGTAGTTGGTGCTCGTGGGGAGGAATCGAGGATGTCCACTGCTCGGGCACAATTTGGCGGGCCTGGGCGAGCGCTCCATGAATATGGCTAGGGGAGTACCGAGACGCACGGATCGCCTGAGAGCTTGGCGCGTACCGTCTAAAGAAGATGCCAAAGATCAATTTTTATCGTAACTGAACGAAGCGCGGATTTCGTACTGGCCAGAGGATGACCCGTCGGCAACGTCGGGAAGAACGTATGTCGGAGTAAAAGCTCGCTCAGAGCCAGGATTGCTTTGAGGGGTGGAAGGGTTGTTCAAACTGCCGGGAGCCCTGTATTTTGCATAATTGGCGTGAGGAGGTGCCGGAGCTGGCGCTGTGTTCGCGTCTGTCGCCCGTGGTGAGGTGTTGCTTTGGTCACCGGTATCTGAGGTGGAGGGATAAGGCACGTACCGCTACTGTGCTCAAAGCGCGTGAAGCCCGCCCAGGTCTGGCTTTCAGCAAACGCGTCCTCCTGCGAGCGAGAATTCGGCCCTGAGCCAATATTGGCAGTCATGATGAAAGGATCCTGAGGAGCTCGGAGATGGACGATCAAGGAGGCATATCGTTGAAGGCAAGTTCAATACGGGAAGCAGTCAACAGCTTAGACACGCCTCTGACCCAAGACGCGTGTCTGCAGCGCGCCAACTTCTGAAACACTGTCATCACAGATCGCAGAACATTAAGTCGGCGTCGATCTTGTCGGCAGCTTGATGTCATATATCCAGCGCTAAAAGCACAGCAAGAGAAGACGGACGTACATGCACGGTATACAAATCCCAGGCACGACAGCACGCAGATCCGAACCAAGCGTCCGTAGTACTAGTACGAATCCCGATACTCAAGTGACACAGCCCGTCCTCGTCGTTTTCTTCTTATTTTGTACAGAGTACGAGAGTTACATGACGGGGTATACCCAGAGCCATGCTGGCCACCGCGAGGTATAAGTACGGACCAGAAAAGGACGTGCATCAACCGTACAGCGAAGACCTGGCCACGCCCACTAAGCCCTCTGCACCGCTTTTCTGCGGGAGTAAAGACGCTTATACGCCACTCGTGCCATCTACCGGTGCTGTTACTGTACGGCACGTCTGCGCCAACTGGTCCAAGACGCGTAGCTTCCCACCGGAGAACATAAACGTGGGCTGTGCCCGGTTAATACATTGTCGTTAACCGGTCATTTTCGGGGGTTAGGACAGCGCTGCCCTCTGCCATCGCTCGCAGTACATCCCTATCCCGGCTCTCGTTCACAAGCGCTCTCAAGTACCCGCCTTCCTTCTTAAGTAGCTCACTTGGCTTGCCAAATTCAACGAGGTGGCCCGCGTCCAAGACCATCTGCCAGATCGCACTAAGCGTGCATGTTCTAACGAAAGGTAGGGGAAGGAAGTATACGATTTTGTCCGCATCCATGATGGTCTGCAGACGGTGGGCGACAGTCAGGACTGTCACGTCATTGCCAAGTTCGGTCCGCAAGGACGACTGGATGACGGAATCCGTCTCGTAGTCGATTGATGACGTTGCTAGCACTGTTATTAGTACAT
Source organism: Vararia minispora EC-137 (assembly GCA_022160365.1). Classification (NCBI taxonomy): domain Eukaryota; kingdom Fungi; phylum Basidiomycota; class Agaricomycetes; order Russulales; family Lachnocladiaceae; genus Vararia; species Vararia minispora. Next base: position 25,638 of record MU273589.1, read on the forward strand.
TCAGAAGGGAAAAGCCTGTCGCCACTCACCCTCGTCCAGAATGAGGAGCTTACTACCGCGCACGAGAGCACGCGCCAACGCCAGAATCTGGCGCTGGCCAACCGAGAGATTCCCGCCTCGTGCACTCACTTGAGAGTCAAGCGTAATACAGCTCTCACCGGCTGCGCTTTGCAAAGTAAAAAGACCAGCGGCCCGGAGCGCAGAGTTGAGCGTTGCATCGTCATGCTCATGGAAGGGATCCAGGTTATCCCGCAAAGAGCCGCTCAGGAGCTCCGGCTTCGATTTGGAATTCCGTCAGGCGAGACAATCTACATTGTAGGGAAAATAGCTTACGACTTGCGGTATGATAGTAATGTTTGACCGCAGGACGTCCAGGTTGATAGAGTCTGTGTCGACACCATCGTAGAACACGCGGCCTTCCGTGAAGATGCATCGCAGCAAAGACAGAGTCAACGAGCTCTTGCCGCTGCCGGTGCGACCTACAATCCCGATGCGCTCTCCAGATTTAACATGGAACGTCAGGTCCTGCAAGACACGCGGCCCGTCGAGAGAGTAACGGGCGGAGAGCTTTTCAACCCGAAGGTCACCGTTTGTTGGCCAAGATGCTGGTGGTACTTTCCCTCTGACCGGCTTCGACTCTTGCTCGATGTGCACGTAGGCATGAATGCGCTCGAGACTGGCGATACGTGCAATTGAGCGTTCGTAAACTGTGAATCGGAAATACAATGTGCACCTGTTGCTATCTAATTCGAAGCTGTTGTAGATGCGCACGAATCCAAGGATGAGGGTGCTGAACCCAACTGCAATATCGTGGGCGGGAAGAAAATGTCAAAGCTTTGAGAAGACTCACCGGCCATCGCCAGCGCGAAGCCAATGTTTGACGGAAGAGCATTCTTGCTTCCAGGACCATAGGCAAGATAACTTCCTAAGCCTGCAGCAAAGACCCCGCCTAGTGCGTCGACACGGATGCTGATCCACCTGCGGAGAGGACATCTGTGGATCCGAATGGGGGTGGAAAGGGACGACGCAAACCGGTTCAAGCTATAGTTAGTTCGCGCCGCTCTCGTAAAACGGTCAATACCCTTGCATGATTCAAGCCGGAAAGCTTCTTGAGCCCCGTACGCGCGAATGGACGCTGTAAGGAAAGAGGCTGAGAGAAGCTATCAGGGCTCAGTAAAGTGAGAGTCCACTCACTCAAGCCAACGATGGCAGCGCCGAAGTGTCCTAGTATCGGAGCTCGCATATTGCTTTGCTCACGCTTCACAGACATCTGAGCGTGCATGTATACACTGCTAGCAAATCCGCCAGCCACTGCAAGGATCGCCGAAGGCACAAGGAAGATCGGTGTGATGATGATGACACTGGCAAGCTTAACGAGCATGTTTGAGCCCACTTCGACGAGAATTCGCATTTCCTGTGAGACGTTGCTGTCCACTATAGGGACGGATGAAAAGGAATATTGAGATGCGTGTGTTCTGTACCCACCGCTCTGGATATCTTGTGTACAGCGAACGATCACTCTTGATGTCGGTGTGGTGTCAAGCCATCTGCGAGAATGTCAGGGTGGGAGAATGCAGAAGGAGGTAATCGCGCCTCAGAGAGGCACCAAGTATTGCGTCAATCAAAAGTTTGTGAATATGTTTGACCGCTCGAACAAGGCCAAGCACGAAGATCACAACTGACGCAACTTGGAGAATGAGTGAAGCAAATGAGATACAAACGAAGATTCCGAGATAGCTGTACCGTCCAGGTTTGAGCGCATACATCTAACAGGAGTGTAGGGCAAGCTCACAATGCAATGCTGATGTCCGAAGAAGGTCGCAGGTCGTATTGTTCAGCCCACCATCCCATCCACCACGTCTGCAAGCTTTCATGTTAAGTACCAACGATTCTGCTAGACATATAGCATGCTTACCTGCCCCGCAGAGAAAATCTGGGACATAAGCACCGTACCCAGAAAGAAGGGCCAGAAAGTAGGTCCTCCCAGAGACTCGAAGAGAAATTTCACTGTAAGTGTTATGAACGTCGCGGAAAACATCAAATATTGGTATAAGACACACGAGCTTTCCAGGAGACGTGACCTTCGGCAATCTCCTCTGTCATGATGAGTTTCCCATCCTTTTTCTTGGACTCCCCCTTGACATGTTCACGATCGATGACTTCTTCGTTCTTGCCAAAGACTTCGTTCCCCACCTTTATTTGTAGGTCCTCGATATGCGCAAGAGCTTCTGGTACAGACCCGCGTGCGACTACTTTTCCATCTGTGCTGAGACCGATGACAAAGCCTGCGATAGGATCTGCCAGAGTGACGTTGTGTGTCTAGAGCCAAAGGTGATTTACCAATTCTAGATATAAACCTACGCAAGAGACATACCGCTATGATGATGGTACGATCTTGAAGAAGATCTCCCTTAAAACATTTCTCAACGATCCACTTCGAGGTGTGGACGTCGAGTGCCGCGAGCACATCATCAAGAATGACAATCTCTGCGGACGAATAGACTGCACGAGCTAACGTTATACGGGCTTTTTGGCCACCACTGAGTGTCAATCCCTTCTCCCCGACTTCAGTGGCGTCTCCAGCATCGAATAGCTCAAGATCGCGCTCAAGAGCACATTGATGCATGACTAGGCGCGTTCGATCACGCACAGAATGTAAGGACGACGGACGGCAGACCTTTCATGTAGCGCTCCTCATCAAACGCTGCGCCGAAAAGGACATTGTTCTGCAGTTCTCTAAGGGCACTCTTCACAGGCCGGCTAGTAAACCGACAGACCTTGATTGTCTCATTCTGTACCCAAGACTCCTGAGCGGCATACGCGATTCCGCCAGTCCGAGGCAGGTGGAACCACGAACCAGGACCGGCCGCAATGAAATGCATCTCTACAAGACGAGTCGATACTGAATCAAGCGGCGATTGAATGGGTCGTGCCCACCACCCAAAAGCGCCATGAGCATTGATGTTTTCCCAGAGCCGGTGGGACCGACAATAAGGTTGATTACTCCCCGCTTGAAGACGACTTCGCCGTCTATGCGAAGGGTGAAGTTTCGCCGTGAAAGGGTCTGTGTCCCATCATCGACGGTGGCGTCACTTGACCAAGTGAACATGGCGTCCTTGAAGCCAATGATATCAGGATCTGGAACTCTTTCGGCAATAGAAACTGTTGTTTCTTCCGAGTAAGCATCCAGGAGCTCCGTCTGTATCAAACTTCATCTCAGCATTCAAAAGCAACGCCAAGTCTATGCGCACGTTTTGCAAGAAGTCAGTCAAACGATCAAGGGAAACTTTGGCCTGGATCGTGGGCGAAACGCGCCATATGATCTGGTTGAGCTGGATCCGAAGCATATCAAATACCGACATTGAAGAAAAGACAACTGATGCTGTTTGCACATCAGTCAAGTTCATACGGAGGTAAATCAGGGGACGAACGAGTCAACTCTTGTTTCATCACAACAGTCTATCGGCCAAACAAGTTAGCAATAACACATAGCCGTCATAGCACGCCCCTACGAAGGTTGCATAGGACCCGATCATAACCAAGACGGGTATCGCATAGCTCGAAGGCAATGAGTGTGCTGCTCAGGAGAGGGTAATTCGAAGACAAACTTGAGGACCTGGTGCAGCAAGCTGACAAGTTCCCGCGACTGAAAGAATTTGAGTTCCTCGTCGCGTCTCTCAGCCACTCTGTTGCTAATTTTATGCTCCCACCCGAACATCTTGATCATGCGCAGGACACCCATCACTTCTCAGGAGTATTAGCGCGAAGAAGCAGCAGAAGTGGTATACTGACTCTCTGTAACTGTTTGCACGCGCGCGTCCGTTTTCTTCATGAGTTTCCATTGAAGGCCTTGCATAATGCGGACAATTAGGACCGGTAAGGGTATGCAAAGCAGCATGATGAAAAGGCCAGCAAACGCGCTACGTAGATGCTGATGAGCTGCCTATCCCACGGGTCAGAAAAGAGCATATGCAAACCCCCAACCTAGAAGCAGATACAGGAAATAGATCGAGAACGCGCACTGGAGAGGCGAGAAGATAGCTGTGGCTGGCTTAGAAATGTAGCAGAAAGGTGACAGGACGTGGAATTACCGAGCATGAGAAAATCACGACCATTAACTATGTTCTCTAAGTCAGTCCCTGTCACCGAATTAAGGATCCGTTCAAAAAGACAAACCAGTAACCCTCACCTATCAACGTGTTAATTCTCCCAACAAGATTTGCGCTATCTTTCTTCATATTTCCGCCGAGTTTACTACTGGGTCCATACGCGGTTTGCTTGCCCTTGTCAACGCCGTTGGATCCTACCTCAGCTTTCACGCGAATGCGCAGCGCATGCTCAAAGACAAGCTGAGTAACGATGGCCTGGCAGCGAACAAGAGAAGAAGTCTAGGTGGATTGATCAGCTTGACAGCTGGGCCGAAAGTCACGAAATTACCGTAATAAAAATGTACCACTGGAAGAAAAGTGCTGACAAGAAAGGGCTCAAAAACAGCATTGAAATCCAGACCCAAGGCCTGACCATAGCGCCTTCGCCATTGGTTTCGATGTAACTGCGTTGATGCGTTTGGCAAAGAAGCCCTTTAGTCCAAAAATACTTACCTTAACAACCTATTGATTCCGATTGGTGCAAGGAAGGTCACGAACGCACGACCGGTGACCATCAAAGCCATGATAATGAACTCCCAAACTGAACATGCGTGTCCTTGTGAGCATTTTCATGTGGAAGGAAAACAGACGCACAAAAGACACGCATAAGGCCGATGAACATATGTTTCTTTGGAGCCCCGGAGAAGGTGTCCAAGTACTATCACACAGGCCACAGTCAGTCTTCTACATGTGCGCGGAACGGGACGAAGTATTGCCTTAAACGACCGCGTTACAAGATTTGACGCGAGATCGTAGTCCGCCAGCGGTGGAAGTTGGTCGAACGGGAAGTGAGAAACCCGGTAAGCACGGAAAACGATGTCGTTCATGAAGTTGTACAGCACAAGAGACAGAATAGATGCGGTTTGTTCGGGGTTGGGCACTGGTGAAGGATTCTGGGGGAAATCATGCGGGGATGTATTGGAAGTTGGCGCGACGACATACGTGGGGATCAACGGGACTATATTTCCGTGGCGTAACCAAGGGTATGAAGATGCCGGCGGCGAAGAGCACAGCGATTTTTACCCAGACGAGGTTACCCTCATATGCGTCAGCAGGCATCAAGGTGAACGTCATAAGCGGCCATATATTGCGATATGAACAAACGCCGAAGCCGACGAGCATCAGGACGCTGAGATGAATGGAAGCCGTGCTAGAAATTGATTTCTTTATTGCTAGTGCCGCAAAAGCAAGCAAGGAGGCGTAAGCCTAACGAGATCTTCAGACCTGTGTTCGAGAGAAGGGGACGACAACGTACGTATGTCGCACAGAGTAGTGCGTCGACCTCCTCTCCTCTGGTCAATGCGGCGCTGCCCTGAAGCTTAACTTCTCGAGCCTTGGCGTCAGCAGTATTTCCGCGCTTTTGAGCAAAGCTGACTATATAGAGGATGAAGAGAGCCAGAACGCAGGTCAGACGAGCGAGTTTAAATCGGAGGATAACGACGCCGCCAAGTTCTTTGACATGTCTGCGCAACGTCGACTGAGGCTCAGGACCAGACAAATTGCTGCCAGACGACTCTTCGTCTTCGTCTTTCGTGAATCCCTGAGTGAAGAGCTCGCAGCGTAAGCTGCTGGTCGCGATAGCTGTCAGGATGAGCCCCAGAGCAGATGAGACCGCGGCATAAACGGGCAGAAGACGACAGTCTTGCCATAATCTGCAGGTGCGGACTGAGGTGAAGACTTGGAAAGATAGCCTTTACCATACGCACGGGTATGAAACGTCATCGTATGCAAACGAGAGCGCCGAAGCGACTGTGCTCAGTAAAACCTGGTAGTCGCTCATGAATTCCTCGTGGCAGGTACACCACAGGGGCGAGAGCAGCGATCCCGAGCAACGTCTGCGTCTTAAGATATATATGCATGGCGGTGCGGAAGTCCCTGGGAGTGCAGGGTAAGGCTGACTGATGGAAATGTATTATCCAGCCAAACGCGGTCATCCGATAGTCCCACAAAGGTAACAGACGGCGAAGGATGCCCGGGCCTTGGGCATATTTTCGACCTGAGTAGGTTCTATGCTTGCCGTCTGACTTATCACAAGAAATTGAGCGTAATGACATGTACTCATCATAGGTACGCAACCACTCGAGAATCGGCCCTTTCCGGAGCAAGGTCTAGCAAGCTGGGCAACGTCCAAACGCGCTTCACGTCGCACGGATTTTGTCTGAGGAAGGTTGAAGTGCCGTGGGAGCTGCGCGGGTCCGAGCTACCTCGCATGCGGCGACGGCGCGATGCGGGCGGGGCTCGAGAGGCTCGACGTGTTGTGCGAGCCATGAGAATGGCGGAGCGCCAATGGTTTTCCACAAAGTGGGAGAGGGAGGAAGGAGCGCGAGCAAGCTATGATGAGCGCGCATATATTCAAGTTCAGGCTGTCTACGACTATCATGAGGCACGTGGCCGTGCGACTCCTGGGCCTCAGGACTGAAAGTTTCAGTGAGATTCAGTGAAAGCGTCCGAGTCCTCGGGCTGTGAAGATACTAGTATTGTTAGCCCTGGCCCCGCTCCGGGCGGCCAACCCCTGATATGAAGGAACTCGACAGTTTGAATAATGGCTAAATGCTGATGAATTCCGGCTGGGTCGCAGAAACCGCAAGCCATCTGTGGATTTGCTCTGCCGATACCGGCTGGTAAATAGCTAGTGAACAATGAACAATGGCACGCGCTGTCTATAAGTATTGCTATGCCAAGTGCTATGCAGCACCTCTGCTCAATGAACTGTGACAGGAGTAAGTGCGGGGATGCCTTTGAAGGCCCGATAAATCTGCTGATAAACGCTATACAAGCGGCTCAGAGCAGCTCCTACTTCCCCATAATACAAGGACATTACACTCATCTCTTTCCTTTTGAGAAATCCATCAGCTCCCAAATCACCACCCTTCCGTCTCTGCCAGAGCTCACCAGCCATCTCGAACGAGCCGCTTTCTCCTTTGGCGTCAAGATGTGTCCTTCAACGCCCTGATCTTCGTCTGCATCCTCTGGCGCGCTAGATTCAGGCGTATGAGCAAAGCAGAGGGCCTGGATTGCGTCTTTGTGATGGGATAGCGTGCCCAGCTGTTTGAACGACTTCGTCGAATACAGCCTGATCCTAGGTACTCGATAGGCAAGAGTGGTTTTCTGTTTAACTGTTCACACACTTGCTATCCCATCCGCCAACTGCGCATACCCTCGCGTCATCCGTGAGGGCGATAGCGCCGTTTCCAGGGTGCTTCGTCCGAAACGGCTCTGGTCTACTCTTCAGTTTCTCAAGCTCCTTCCAAGGCATATTATAAGAAACAAAAATATGTGCACACGCAAGATACGAAGTCAGACGTACTGCCAAGACATACTTTCCGATGAGATGGTCTGCAGATACAGAAAGTGCGAGCGAGTGGCTTTTTGCTACCGCTGTCGCCATAACTAGCATATCATTAGCTTCTATACTGTGCAAACCACAGACAACGTACTAGACTCGGCGTGAACCTGAACCTCCCACACACGACTCCATCCAAGCCCTTCGATCGACGTCGCGCGCCCGTCATTACTGTCTGGGTCGTACTCCCATAGCCCGACTGCACCGTTCTCGTATGCAGCCATGAGCCGCGCACAGCCTTGCTCCCGCGGCGGCAGGAGGTGCAGGGACATAATAATACCTTGTGGCACATTCAGTCTCTGACGGAAAGTGCATTTGAATACGCTACGTACCCGTCGCGTTCCGCACAACGTCCCCACGGCCGTCAATCGACGTTGATCTAAAAGGCTCTGGTTTCCCAATCGCAGCATGTACACGCTCCTTCCCTGGGAGCCGCCAGATATCTGCCTGCATGCGCGCCTCAGTCTACTCTGCACATCGACAAGCGGCGGAATCTGGGGACGCACGTACGCCGACTCAACGAGATTCGGGATGGCAATCCAGAGGTCGTCTCCGAGGGAGAGAAGTGAGAAACGGCAATAGTTTAGCGCGTTAACGTCCATGCTATCGATGAGCTCTGGCGTTGCGAGTCCTGGTGCAGTAGCGGATGCACCGACTTGGATCGACGAACTGCGTTCAGGCAGCCGCCATATGCGGATTTTATTGTCACGCCCGTGTCTGTGGCATAGTGTCATACCTCAGCGATGCAAAGGGAGAGTGGGTGGACGTGCGTGAAGACCTGCTCTTGCATTTCTTGGACACCAAGAACAGAATCGGCGTGTGCCTCCCAAGCCGCATGTGGCCGCAGAGATCGTGAGCACGTCACGACGACGTGCCCACTAGAATCAGCCGAGTATATGCGTTCGTTGTCATCGCTTATTGAGAGTGCTGAGATTGGGTGCGCGTGCGCGCGGATGTGATGGATTGGCGTAGGTACCGTGACGGTGCTCATGACAGCAGGTATTCAGACTGTAATCGGACGCGTCAGCGAATCCTGGCCGTAGTATCTTCCCTCCGTCTACTTGACTTCATTTTTAATTGAAATACGCTCAAATGTGATCGCACGCTGCGCATGGCCTAAGGGCAGTAGGAAAGCAATACTGTACATGGACAAAACCGGGATGAACCCGAACAAAACCAGGTATATGATGAAGCCGACTAAGCAGCTGCAGGATAATGAGTATGCTGCGAGTCTACGCAACACACAAACAAAGCAAGAGGGACCAGTTGACTCGACGACGCGCCGCTTTACACGAACACCATCAGCTATGTATGTCAGGTACAACGAAAGTAGAAGTGAGAGGGGGCACGAAGACAGAAAGCGAAGTTGCAGCCAGGACGTGCAGCGTAAAATAGCATAAAATGATGGAGATGACGGCGTGCTCTCAGAAGTTCGACCACGACATGACCTTCTCGCGGGCGCCAAGCGGTGCGGGGACCTCGACAGTAACGCCGAGACTCGTTGTGCGCATCGGGCGTTCGGCGCGGAGGCCCTTAACGGGCTTAACGAACACCCACGCGGGTACAACGCCCATCTCGACACCTTCATCTCCACCGCGCTGCCCGAACGCGCCATTGGGTACCGCAGCGGGGTTCGCATTTGCGCGCCCGGCGACGCACCATCCGTCATCCATATTCTGCACGACGGTCAGGCGTTCGCCGACGGCGATGACAAGCTCATCGGGCAGGACCGGGGCGAAGACCTGGCGGACGGTGCGCTCGGCGGCACCACCGGCCGGAAAGAAGCTCGTAATAGACGAACCCGAAGTGTCACGGGAGTGTGTAAAGGAGAAACTTGAGCCGACAGGCGACGGTGGGGTCCAGGAGATGGTCGAAATTGGGCGCTCGCCGGGCGCGGCGAGGACGAACGCAGGATTGAAAGAGCTGCGCGAGCCGCCCCGAGTATTGTCAGGGTTAAGGGAGGAGCCGGGCCGCGAGCCCAAGCCGGGTGCTACACTGCGGGTACGTGGGTTGTACGATGCTGCGGGCGGGGAGAGCGAGGAGTTGAGCGGAGATGGTGTCGCGTGAGTGCGGGCGGGTGTGTTGGGCGTAGAAGTCGAGCCCTGGGAACTGCTCACGGAGAGCTTGAAAGCGTGGGTGAGTGTCCCATTTTGGCGGTGATATGACAGGATGTCTTCTTTGGTTTTCAGTGGCTCGGGCATGATAATGCCGCTGAGGTCTTTGCGGCTGAAAGCGCTGCTCTTCGATGATTGCGAAGCGAAGCTGACGGGTCAATGCTTCTTTAGCACGGTTCTCGCCAAGAAATGTAGTTAACGCACGGATCTTTGTCGTCAATGGTGCCATTCCTAGGCAAATAAACATTCGTGCGGCTAGTGGCTTTCGCGCCGGGCCCTTTCCTGTGCTTATTGTACGCATGTATACCGAGCCAGATGATGACACCGAGGATAATCGCGCAGACTACAGCAATGCCGGCAATATAGATGGGAGAAAGGCCGCCATTATTAGCATCGCGTGGGAAGAGTGAGTTGCCAGTAGGAGCCATCGTCGGCAGAGTTGGTGCCGACGGTCAGACCAGCCAAATGCAAAGTTTGCGCAAGCGACTTCGAGGATCCCGCAGTTGGGCGAGGTGTGAAGTAGTTGGACGCTGTCGGATAAACGAATGGTATTTATGATAAAGAACGTGGACAGAAAAGAACGACAGTGACCCGACGTGAAGACGGGAAAACAGACGACTGAGGGCGCAAGCGCGAGTCGTACCACGACGCCTGAGGGCGACGCGAGACAAGCGCAAGAGGAGATGGTAAGAGCGAAACTGCCTTACCTGCTACTTGACTATCGGAGGGCTTCGGTCGCATGGCGACCAATTGCGACAGCGCCGTAAAGTTGACAACGTATCCGCTGTGTCCTGATCCCGTCCTGATGATGATGATGATGATGATGATGATGATGGTTGACCAGGGCCGCAATAATCTTCCGATAACCCAAGCGATAACTTGCCCCCTTCAGCTTGAGATATTCAGGCCGGGTCACATCATAGGGGCAATTATATTGAGATTTTTCTAAGCCTCCAAAAGACATCGTCGAAGAGCAGAGATGACATGGGGGCATGCCTCATGGCTGCGCAAGTACTAGTACAATATTCCACTGTAAGATGATACAGGCAAGTGCACTTCCGAACTAAGACAGATCCTTCCTGATGCAAACGCATCAACCTGGAACCTAGCTCACCGACGAACTCTTGGACGAACTCAAGGAAAGCAGCCTTGTCCCTCACGTGGAGGTTCCTGTTCAGGCCGGTTTGAACTAGTCAATATTGATCCGTTCATGAATGAATCGTTCAACTGGCAAGTCCGAGATTTATCGCACCCGTCGTCTGTCGTTGGCAGTCGCTGAGGGTCCAAATATCGTTATTTTTTATATCGTGCATATCATGCTGGAAATCAACCTCTCCCCTGGGGATAGGCCTATCAATACGTTTTCGGGGGAAGCGCACCGATGCATTCGCGTGAACTGATACCGTAATCGATTTGCTTCGTTCGCGTGGTTTCTCGCGGTGTCATCAGAGTGCGCTCGAACCCCCGCATAAGCCGACCAAACCCTGGCAAGCGAGCCTCTCGGTGGCGTCGTCGTCGGACATATTCGAAGCGTTCTGGCACGCTGAAGGTCGTCTGACAAGGATTCGGGACAACACTGAACGTAGCGACACGTTAATGATACGGCGAGTTCATACACCGAAGGCGACCGAAACAGGCTCGATTCACGCGTACGTAGGTGCGAGAGAAAAGTCAAAGGTAGTGGATAAAGGTAACTATGACGTGTCATTCGAAAGTAAGTTTGCGGCAACGAACTGCAGTGAGAACGTCGTGCACGCATAAATAGAGTACTGAGGCGTCTGGACGTAGTGTACATGGATAGGTGCGCGGCGTCAACTGTCGGCGGATGGGACAGGATATTAGGGAAAAGACGAAGGGTAGCAGGTCACGTCGACATGCAGATCAGAAGGAAAGAAGGGGGTGATAAGGCAGGATCGCGGATACTGGTCGAAGATGAACTCGCAAAAGGTAAGCTAAAGCAAGCATCCATGGTACAAGCGCGAGAGATGGGTGCTGCGCCAGCGCGTTTACATTGCCTTAGGTGTATACGTGACAAAGGAAGCCATGCTGTTGCGCTCTGTGTCGGGGTATTGTGACGAGACCATCGATGGCTGCAGGCTTGCGCGCTGCGACCGAGGCTCATCTTCGCTCGCGTCAAGGACAGCAAGCAAACTCTGCATCGCCTGCGAGTTGGATTCGGGTCGCGTGGTAGAATCCGGACGCGCGGGGCTCGCACGAACGGTCTCAACGCTGTCTGGCGAGTCTGGGCGTTGCATAGGGGGGGTGGAATCTTTATGGCGTTGTGGGTCCGCAAAGGGGTCCGTGGAACCTGGGTGGGAGCTGAAGAAGGGGTTGCTACCGCCGCCGCCACTCTTTCGAAAGACCTCGTCAGCAAAAGGGTTGGCGACCACCGCGTCGGCGGCGGAGTCAGCTGCTTCTGGCTCGTCCATTGTGAGAACCTCCGCAGACTGCCACCTGTGCAAGACAGAAGAAATAGCGGGCGGTGTTTGCTTGACTGCGGCACCGGGTGACATGGCGCTGCTGTCGGAAAGACGAAGGGACAGGAATGAATCTCCGCCGACAGTCTCTCCATCCCAGGACACCGTCTTGGATTCGTCGAGGTGAGCAGCAAAAGGCCTAATAGGCGCTGCAGTTGCAAAGTCAGCAGCGAGCTCAGGGTGGTACTTGGCGAAGTTGGGCATCGTCGAAGGGTCGAATTCATGCGGTGCGGTGGATTTCTCCTCGGTGCCTGAGCGAGTGCTAGAGGCCTTGCGGAACAGGCTGAGCCTGTTAACTTCGCCATCTGGGTCTTGTTTTTTCTCTTGTCCCTCCCAGCGATCTTGTCTATCATCGAGTTTGCTCCAAGGCTGGTTTCGGGCATTCAACGAGCTACGAGCGCCGCCTGACAGTGATCGGGGAGAGCGCTTGCCGAGCGACTTCGCCCAATGGCGACGGAGAGCGCTATAGACGAAGAAAATAACAAGCACGAGGCCTGCAAATGCGGCGACAATGATGCCAATGAGAGCGCCCGTAGAGAGACCTCCAGAAGATTGGGATACAGTGCCATGTCCAGATGCGCTGGTGATGGTGGGTGCGGGTGTCGACGGAGTGAAGGACGAGCCTGAAGTGACGGTCACACTACCACCGCCCGCAATGAAGCCAGCTGTGATGCTTTCCGTTGCGGAGGCGGTATTGGTACCGAGAAGGAGAGATCCTCCGGTCGCTGCGTTTCCGGCTGATGCAGTTTGCACTGCGCCGACACCTGCTGCTGTGGGGACCGAGACCGCACCAGCCTGCCTCTTGGCGAAGTGTGCTGGTGATATGCGCATAACAAGGGTAAAGAAGGAATGGGAAGGGGGAAAGGAAGGCGGGTAGCACGTCGGAAGCGTACAGAAGTTGGCTGGTGGGGAGGCGAGGCTAGCCTAGACAGAAATAATGTCGCTGGAGGGCTCACGTTTCAGTCAATATGAAGGGCGAGGAACACAGCGAAGCACACACACCTTGGCAGTGCAGTGATCTCAGAACATGCAAAAGAGAGAAAGGACAGGAAGCGGCAGAACCCTGCTCGCGGACGGCTCTCGTCGCTGCGACGTGGTGGACGGAAACGACGCGTGAGCGTCCTCCGCCAGCGACCAATCAACCCTGCATACAATCCAATCCCGTGCTACCCAAAAGAGTTATTTCAAGCACCCCATGTACTCCTCATCCTCATGTTCGCATTCTCTCCCATTTCCCGTCGGGATCTTCAGGGCTCGTGTATATCGCTTATAGGCATTGTTCCTTCGAAAATAGGTGGTGACATACCAAGCTTGCGGCGTAACGGCGGCAGATCAGCCCTGTGGTCAAATCCACGTGCTGTCTTAGCAACCGGAACGGGGCTTGCAGTTGCACTGTTTGGTACGTACCGAGTTCACGTGCTTCGTGCACTCATCGTCCCAGTATGATACTCGTCCTGACAATCAGGATCTTTTTCAGGATATAGACAATATATGAGACTACGTACGTTCATTCATCTAGGTTCCGAGGATGACGCGCACGCTACATGTCGATCGCTTGAACGCTGAGTGTGGCACTGACAACATTAAGCAGCTCCGAGTCACCCTGTTCAGCGATCACACACACATGCACGCCAACGCTTTGCACAGCTAGGGAAGACGCCAACTTGACGACTGAAGGTTTACGCTTACCGTACACCTTCACCTGCATATCTAACTTATATTGCCGTCTTTACTGCGTGGTAGCATAGGTGTCGAGTCGTGATACACCGTCGCTGTCTTCCTCTTCGTTCAGCGCATGGCGTCGCTGACATCAAGAACAGCCTCCTTCTCTGGAGCGCGGAAAAGGTGAGTCGACAAGGATCCCTGCGAGGCGTACGGGCGAGCAATCTAGTCACTGCGATCTAGTCGGAGCGCGTCAAGGGACTAAGTACTATGCGAATCCTATGCATCGTTAGTTTAATAAACGCACATCGTAACGATGCGCTGGCTCATGGATTGCCGATCGCCTAGCGTCTTGTGGATACACAGGACAGATACTTATTCAGTCCGAACGGACGATGATGCGATGAATATGCGATTGTTGCTTAATTTCAAGTTTTTGGGAGTACGCCAGGCTGCAGATTCGAGACTTTTATCGTTGGGACCGCCATTTTCCTATCAGTCTTGGTACAGAAAGACATTTTTAGCACTGTACAAAATAAAAAATCAGACATGAGTAGGACCTCTCGAGAGGAGCGAGCAGGTGCCGGATACTCGATTGTCCAGTCTACCGTGACTACGTGCTACTGCTCGATCGGTGCTTTTCGGCGGATGCCGAGCTCCTAAGAATCCCTCACAAGCCTTGGCATTGATCTGCATGTCATGGCCGAATCTAAGAAACGGCCCTCAGCCGGCGGGGAGCGCAGCAAGAAACGCTATCGTTCCGTAAGGCTGTGGTCTGGGCTCTGTTCGCATGATTCTCTAATTTTTATTTTGCAGGACGGCACCTCAATCTGGGCCAAGCGCTCCATTGACGGACCAGGTGTATGGGTGACTTGTGTAAAAGGGAAAGAGAAGCCGACTGTGGGCGAGCTTTACGACCTTTTTGAAAAGGTGCGTGTAAATTTACCTTTTCTCTCCGCGGCATATGGGGTCATTCACTTTGTAGCTCGCGGCCGCGCTTTGGCCAGATACTAACACACAGACAATAGGTGGGAACGAGAGCGGCGATGAGGTTGACGAAGACTTGGATCTGGAAGAGCAAATAGAAAAGGAGAAAGCAGCTATGAACGCCCCGCGAAAAACGCGAAGGTTCGGTATGTTTGCTGGACGGTTCCTCGCTCTGGCCTGCCCTGAACTCTAACATGCTCATCTTCGAATAGCGAACTGCCAGACGAACACGCCTTGTCGTAAGCACCGCATATTGCTATCCATGGGATGAACGCCCGATGCGATACGTCCAGTCGTCTTCATCTCCTGCAAACCTCCAATCGATCCTGTCAAGCTCGTTATTAAGTACGTTCATGACGTCGCCGAGTCTGGCGCTGTGCAAACGAGGTCAATACTTGCTCCGCTCGCATCCAACACTGCAGTTCCTGACAAATTCCAGGTACACTCAAAGACTAACGCCTATAATCAACACGGTCACCGCGAATACGACTGAGATCAAGTCAATCTCACAGCGTGCCCTTAAACAGTTTACTGCAGACGAGCCCGAACGAAAATATCGTGTATGTTCTCCCTCCTCAACACGATTGGCGAAGCTCGCTCACCTCGCGAATCTATAGTATAAGATCGAACTCCGCTTTCGAAATCACAATACCCTAACTCGTAAGGAGGTTGTCGACACAGTCGTTCAGTGCGTCCCGGAGGGCTGGACAGTCGACCTTGAGAATCCGGAAGCTTGCATCCTTATCGAAGTTTTCAAAGTTCGCTCTCTGTCTGTTTGTCTGTCTTCTTACCTTAGTCTTTACCGTTTTATACAGGGCATCGCTGGACTCAGCGTTGTGACAGGCTACTACGAGAACCAAAGATTCAATGTCATGGAAATCGCCAAAGCGAAAGGCGTTGAAGATAAGTTTAAGGAAGGGGAGGGCCGCATGAGCAAGGCAGCGAGAGTGTAGTTCAAAGCAACGGAAACGAACGGGAAAATCACTTACAGTAGTCCAGTGCTGTCGTCAGATGCCGTATATACTGCCCAAGCAGGGTTTCATTCACTGATCGAGAAAGAGTTCCGCGAGTGATATGCAGTAGTGATGGCGTCAACGGTCCAGCTAACCGACGGTGGCAGTTACGGCGGTCGGTTCTGCATCTTCGCGTCTTCCAGCATATCGGCCCCGTCGCCCGTCGCCCTTAATACTTTGGTTCTCTTTACTAGTCTTATCGCCTACTATCCTCAATCGGGAGGGCACCATCCTCTTCTTCCCACTGCCAGCACCATCATTCCGTAGAGCCCCTTCGACCATGGCGGACTTGCTCGATTCAATGCTGGATCTCCTGCGCCGCCTCCCTCCGACCCAAATCGAGGAGAACGTATCGCTTCTTGTAAATCTCGTGCCAACCTATGCCGACGATCTCCTCGGGAGCATCGATCAACCGCTCAAGGCGCGAGTCGACACGGCGACGGGGCGCGAGTATCTCGCCTGCGACTACAATCGCGACGGCGAGAGCTATAGGTGCATAGTTCCCTGCAGTTCTCTCTCTTGGGCACGGGATTGATAGAAATGTGAACAAGGTCTCCGTGGTCGAACGAATACGATCCGCCGCTTGATGACGGCACGGCGCCGTCGCCGAAGCTGCGCAAGCTGGAGATCACTATGAACGAGGCGTTCGACTTGTATCGCGACATGTACGCCTTCCTCAGTCATCGATCCTGGAGAGATGTTCAGAATCATATGCAAAGGTACTACGAGGGTGGCTTGTCGTCGGTATATCTCTGGGACCTAGACGACGGGGGTTTCGCCGGCGTTGTATTGCTTAAGAAGAGTGCGTGGGCACCATCACCGCCATTTGCTATCATATCAATGGTCGCATGTCTTCAATAGCTGTGACTCCTGCATCTGTGGCAGGGCCGAAAGGCAGCTGGGACTCTATTCACGTCTTCGAGGTCGCGGAACGCGGGCGTCAGGCGCACTATAAACTCACGTCGACCGTTATGCTCCAACTCGTGCGACGAAAAGAGGTCGGAGGCGATAATGGGAGCGGGGTGGCCGAGGGCTGGAAGCACGACGGCGAGACGAATTTGAGTGGGAGTATGACGCGACAAGTATGTGTCTGTCCCCCTCTTTTTTTTGCCGCATCGTTCAGCGCCCGTGTGTCCATAGATGGAGATGGACTATCCACTCCAGGAGTTCACCGCACACGTCCCGAACGCCGGGAGAATGGTTGAGGACATGGAGATCAAAATACGCAATTTACTCCAGGAGGTTTACTTTGGCAAGACGCGTGATATTGTGTTCGACTTGCGTAGCACGGAGGACCTCGAGCACGCGCGCAGGCAGCGCGAGCTACAGAAAGAGCTTGCTGGATTTATCAGGAGGCCGTAGGGCTGGGCCAGTTCGCTGCGACACCAGGCTGAAGGTTTCCCGCTTTCTCAGTTGACAGGCAGTGGGACAAGAGCAATACAATATGTATCAGTACTGTGAAGCCCCAATCTGTCAGTAGTGGCAGGATAATTTGGATGCATTGGGATTCTAGGGAAAGCTCCTCAATTCGCCGCCACCACCAGAATGCACGGATGCTATCGCACATGCCATCCTACTAGTACTACCTCAGCTCCATCCAGGTAGCGTGGCTTGAGCGGTCGGAGCGCTCTGCAACATCTCGTCATTGCTATGTCGCTTTATTACGTAACCAGGCAGCTCGTAACAAAAAAAGGTCTTCGCGTGGGAGTTCATAACGTTCGTTAATTGCCGTACTTGGCAAAGTGAACGCACCTGGACGCGCCCAACGACGGTATAAAGTGCTAGGATGCTTCACGCAAATGAGGGTACTCACGATAAACAGCTTCGTAGATAGCGACTACGACCGCAGCACTGCGTCCGCGATAGGATTAGAGTGGATAGTCACCTGTACAGTGTTTGCATGAGTAGTCCTACCGCCGCAGAGGCGTTTCGGCGTACGTGTGTCAGTTTGATCTCGTTCAGGGGGCGGTTCTTGGGACTGACGGGGACGCGTTCCATTGCGTCGAGCGTAGAATCGGCGCCGTCGATGACCCTGCCGAAGATAGTATACTTGCCGTCGAGATGTGCTTGTTTCGAGTACGTTACGAAGAACTGGGACTTGTTCGAGTCCGGGCCCGAGTTTGCCATAGCCACAATGCCCCGATTGTTGAACTTTCCGTTGGTACAAGGTGGTGAATTGTAAGCACGATGTCAGAGCCACTAACCTGGGCTTACCTTGAGGGTCGAGCGGATCTCGTCGGCGAAAGGCTTCCCCCATACTGATTGTCCGCCTTTCCCGGTACCCGTGGGATCACCGGTCTGAACCATGAAGCCCTTTATATTGCGATGAAAAATGCACCCGTCATAGTAACCGGAGGCACATAGAGCAAGGAAGTTCTGCATGCGTGAGAAAACAAAGAATAGCTATGTAAGAGGCCGAGCTGGTCGAGCGCGGCTCGCGTCCAAGTGGAAATACCTCTGCGGTCTTCGGCACAGCCTCACAAAAGACTTCAATCTGCAGTGCGAGCTAGAATTAGCGCGCGTGGGTATGGATGTACGGGAGAGGAAACACCCCTTAAGTTCTCCATGGGTGGTGAGCAAGGTAACAGACTAGGATATAGAAGTGATCAGAACGTCAGAAAGCAACGTACTGGGAGGTCAACTTGCACGGACCATTTCGGACGTACTAAGAGCCCTTAGGAAGCGACTCGGATTAGGCGGCGATGGTCAACTCGAGACCGTAGCTCGGAGTGTGCATCCGCGACGGCTCGGAGCCCTTGATGATCATTTGGTCACGTGGATGGCATATATACCACCGGCAGATTGACGCGAACCGAGTCCGAGCCTGCGAGCCTGCCATCATTTCCCTAGGACTCTCACCTCCACCGCCATCAACATGCTCACGGCCAGACGCCCTCCGTCTGACCTACACGATGATCCCCTTACCATTGCCATGCGCCCGCCCGATACGGAGACGGAGGCAGAGCGTAGGTTCCGGCTCCAGAAGGAGGCCGAGGCAAAGCGAATATCTGAAGCAATCGACGAGGAGTTGCGCGTAGAAAAGAAGATATGGGACAAGAAGAAGCAGGATATTCGAGTGTGTTGCACCCTACGCGTGTCTCGTCCTTCATCATCTCATGATGCTGTCGCCGAAGCTTCTCTTGCTTGGCCAAGCGGAGTCCGGCAAGTCCACCTTACAGAAGCAATTCCAGCTGATCTACAATCCGGAGTCACTTGAGCAAGAGCGGATTTCCTGGCGCTCCATCGTCTACTTTAATATCGCGCGTTCTGTCAAGCATATACTTGAAGTTCTCGAGCTATACGGTGACTCTGCGGAGGACGATGCGCTCGAGTCCTCGGATAACTCGAGCAATGAACAGGTCGCACGTAGACATGTCTCGACTAAGCGTCCTGCCCCCACGGGTCCCGTTGCTGGCTCTTCTGCAGGCCCTTCGCGCATCCCTGCCAACGGTTCTCCCGTCTCATCCAAGTCTTCGCCGTCGTCAGCCAAGATGGCGCTCGTCCTCGAGAACCAGCGCCTCATCGCCACGCTTCGCATGAGGCTGTCTCCTCTAGTCACTGCCGAGGCTATGCTCGCTGATAAACTGAGCGGAGGCTTGCGGTCCGCTAATCCGAATCAGTCTAAGGTCCTTGTACGGCGAGGTTGGCAAATGCGCGCTGCATCCGACGCGTACTTTGGGCACCGGGCATCCAAGAGTGCTGATGGCGTGGATGCAATCGACAAGGGCGCTCTCGGCGACGGAGATATTGTCGAGATTGTTCACGAGGTTGCTTCTGTATTGGGCGCGTGCAAGCGCGATGTTCAACAACTATGGGAAAACGAAGCAGTCCAGAAGCTGATCCATCGACGACGTTTACGCCTCGAGGAGTCTGCGGAATAGTGCGCTAATTCACCCGCGACCTCTATCTGCTCACTCATGCTCTCGCTTGCCAGTTTTCTCCACGACGTGATGCGCATCTCTAGTCCGGATTACGTCCCAGATATCGGTTCGTGCGCTCCCACAATACCCGTCGCCGTTCCGAAGCTTATGAGGCTAATATAGATGATATCCTTCATGCCCGAATCCAGACCATGGGTGTCGCAGAACACCAATTTGATGTGCCGCTGCACGGTAGAATGGTGACCTGGCACCTTTACGATGTCGGGGGCGCTAGAGGCCAGCGTCACACCTGGGTCCCCTACTTTGACGATGCCAACGCAATCATTTTTGTTGCGCCCATTAGTGCCTTCGATCAGGTATCCTTCGCCCTGTCCGGCAATTTCTGTTGTCCCAGTGAACTGATCTGTCGTGCAGTATCTCGAAGAGGATCCACGGACCAACCGGATCGACGATTCGCTCCAGCTGTTCACCGCTATCTGTTCGAATCAGCTGCTGAAGAACGTGCATTTGGTCCTGTTCCTCAGTGTGTCCCGTCGATTCACTATCTGTCAGACGATCTTCATTCCCCGGCAGATAAAGTCGATATCCTGCAGAACAAACTAACTGCCGGTATTCAGGTGAAGAAATAGTACGTCCGCGCCATGCGTCTCTCAGGCAGGCACTGATGCTGTGCACAAAAGCATTACGTCGTTTGGAGACAGGGCGAATGATTATGAGACGGTTGTAAACTATTTCCGTGCGCACTTTAACCAAGTGCACAGGAAAACGAATGAGAAGAAGCGTGTGCTATACTCGCACCTTACTAGCGTAGTAGTGGGTTGTACCTTCCGAAGACATCACTCCCACTGACATACTGAACACTATAGGACACAAAAACCACGCGCAGCATTATCGCGAACGGTATGCAGTTGCTTTTGGGCTCATGCGGTCGTCTCGCTTACCCAATATATAGTCCGAGATTCCATCTTCCGCGATTACCTCAAGTCAGCCGCGCTTGTGTGAATCAAACTTCGTGGGCCGCTCGTTGTGCTTCCGTGATCGGTCCAAGGCAGCGGCCGTGACCCTTCAACGCTGTATTTGTACACTGACCCTAACGGGCGGGTGTTCGCGCTTGCCCCGCGCCTTTTTCGTCGTCACATCGTTCGTGCTTTCGCTGTTGTATCTATAAGGACCATGCGCCGTGCTGTGGGCTTCCCCGCCCGACCATATATCTGTCGTGTTACCCTCATATTACCCATCACTACACCTCAGCCTATGTCTAGTAATACAGGGAGTTGGGACTGCGCTGTTGCGTTCCTCTGAATGCGTGCTCTTCTAACCTGGACAGTTTCCTAGAGACGGTTGCTACGTTGAGGCGCAAAGCAAGCTTGTCATGACGCGCTTCGAAGTGAAGGATGATGGTAGCTTGAACTGAAGGTCTCGTGGCTTAATGAGCAAGGTGGCATTAGCTACACACGTGGCATTCGCGCCTCGGAGCGGAGAAGTTGATGTAGACACGTGAACGGCTGATCTGATCCGAAAACCTGGCGGGGCATGAATCTCTACCCGCTGCAGCCATGCTCTCTAGCTCACCCGCCCGACGGCAAGCGCCACAACCACGATATGTAGCAGAAAGTGACTCTTACGCAGACTCTCAGCCGCTTCTGCAGTCCGGGACCCCTCTGGATCTGCGTGGGGGCACGCTGACGATCCACACGTCGACCGAGGTCGGTGGCGGCGATGGGTCGGGTGTGGACTACACGTACGCGTACGGCCCGTCGGGCATCGCAGGGCTCGCGCACAATCGAATTGCCCTTGCCTGTGCAGTATTTGCTTCGCTCGGGGGCCTTACATTCGGGTACGACCAGGGTGTCATCGCGAATGTGCTTGTTATGCCGGACTTTGTGACGCGATGGCCGGTTGGGGCTTGGGAGCGTGGCTTAATGAGTGTGTCGCTCGTACTATGGCTTAGTGTTTTGAGATGCTAAGACCTATGCGGGCTTAGCCGCGGTACTTGAACTTGGATGCCTATTTGGTGCGCTTGGAGCGGGTGTACTTGCAGACAGACTGTCGCGGAGAACGGGCATCATGTTCGCCTGCGGTACGTGCTCCGGCGTCCAGGTACCTAAATCTGTCCTCACTCTGATCCTCCAGCCGTCTTCTCTCTCGGCTCTGCCCTCCAATGCGGTGCTCAGTCGCTTTTTCACCTCACCGTTGGCCGCGCTATCGGTGGCCTCGGAGTTGGTGCGCTGAGGTGCGTCCGGCACTCCGTTGTGGTCTCATAGACCGGAACCGTTGAACCAGGTTCGTGCGTGGAGCGTAGCATGCTGTCGCCACTATACATGGCCGAAATCAGCCCGCCGGAGGTGCGCGGTTCGTTGCTTGCGCTGGAACAGTTTTCGATCGTGCTTGGATGTGTCGTTGGATTCTGGGTGGGATTCTTCACTAGGAACGGTACGTACCCCAAGTCCTAAAAACGGGCCAGTGGTCTTACAGGCTGATCCTATGGTAGTGGCTGGTAGCGCGTCTTGGAGGATTCCCCTAGGCATTCAGCTTATTCCCGGCATTTTGCTCGGGGTCGGGACACTTTATTTGCCTCCCTCACCACGACTATTAGTACTACAAGGGAAGATAGACCTCGCACGCGAGTCCCTTGCGAAACTGCGTAGTCGTACGACAGATGATTCGCTTGTAGAGGTGCGGCTCCCTTTCTGGGCATAGTCTGTATGCGTAGCTCAATATTTCTTGCTTGCCTAGATCGAACTGCTTGAGATGCAGGTTGAAGCGTCCCTCGTACAGCGAACGCAAGCGTCAGGTAAGAGCGCTCTAGAGAACGAGGCCAGGACATGGGCCCAGCTCCTTTCTCCGCGCTACCGTGATCGCACAATGATCGGCGTCCTTATCATGTTTTTCCAACGTGCGTAGTTTGATCTATCTACAACAACTCCTGTTATTGATTTGTTCGCCATTCGCGTCTAGAATGGAGTGGCATAAACGCGTTGCTCTATTACGGTCCGATGCTTATGCGCAGCCTTGGTCTCAGCGGCCGCGACAGCAATCTCGTGGTGGCCGGAGGCGTCAATATTGTGCAGTTCTTCGCAGTTATTCCGGCCATCCTTTATATTGACAAGTGGGGTACATTGCTCTCCTCGTGCATGCGGGTAAGATGTTCATGAATGTATGGGCAGGACGTAAGCCTTTACTCCGAGCGGGAAGCGTTGTCATGGCCGCATCCCATCTGGTGGTGGCCATACTTGTGTACAGATATCAGGGAAGCTGGGTAGAGAATCCGATTGCTGGATGGATCGCCATTGCGTACGTCTGAGCCCAAATCCGTCTAAGTTTCTCATCCCATATGCATACCTCTAGGTGCGTCTACCTTTTCACCGCCGCATACGGTATGAGCATCGGGCCCGTGGCCTGGGTACTTCCAAGCGAAGTCTTCCCCTTGTCCATGCGCGGCAAGGGCGTAGCTGTGTCCACGGCGTCCAACTGGTTTAACAACTGTAGGTCTCCCGTGCATGTTTGAGCTGTCCGCTAGAAGCCCTCACTGCCCTCACTGCTAGTCCTGATTGGCTTTATTACACCCCCGCTGATGGAGGCGTCGTCTGCGTTGACGTTTGGCGTGTTCGGCGTCGCATGCGGGGGCGCCTACCTCTGGACGACCTACTGCGTGCCGGAGACGGCGAACATGCCGCTCGAGGCCGTTGACGCGGCGTTCGCATCCGCGGCGGGACACGATGACGCGTTACTTCGCAGACAGGTGCGTGTGTTTCTGCGCACATGTCCGAGGACGTACTTGATGTGCTATATTCCAGATTGAGACGCAGGTTGGATTGGAGGACTTTATCAGACGGCTCGATAGACTGGGCAATGAGCAAGAGCGTTGAAAAGTCTGGGTCTTCCCCAGACATACGAAAGCTATCTTGTGTTATATAATGATGCTATCTTTTGCGTGCTTGGGTAAGGTCTGACGGACTTGGATACAACTGAAGCTATGACCTCACAATAAGCGTATTAGGACCCCATGGTAAGCATTAATGGGGTAGTGGTAACCTGGGTCGTTGCCATCGACCCGCCGGGGGTTCGATTCCCCCTTAATGCATAGCGAGCTAGGTTGTCTTCTTTTTGCGGCTGTTCTCCATCCCGATGCGGAAATGATTATGCTCGAAGACAGCATGATCTCTTGTCAAAATATACGGTAACCACGGTGTCCCCGTCTTGTAAATTACACCCACTAGAATGCTAATGCAAGCATTTTACAACGAACCGTCCGCATCCGTCTTATCGACAACACACGCGCAGCCAAACTCAAACAGCTTGCCAAGAACCCCATCCGATGCTGCCCAGCCAACGCCGGCTGCGCTAGTACTGCCGCAGGAAGGAAATTGCAGCGGCCGCGCCGACCGCTGTAAGCATAAGCCTAGATGCTCCCGCCGTCTTCGTCCGCGGCGCAATAAAACGGAGCGCAGATACTCTGGCGTGGGTGCGGGCGGGACGACGCGGGGTCCCGCCTGGAGATGTTCGACGCGAGGAGTCCATACATTACTCGCAGACAACTGCGTGGGCCCGCGGCGCCCGGGACTGGCCCGAGCTTAGGCAGTGCGCCACAAGTACGACGTTCCGGAGCTTGCTCGCGCGCAAGCTCAGAGTTTGAAAGCAGTGTTTCGTCCCGACCGCACAGCGCTCAGCGCTCAATGCTCACCATCCGAGTCGCACGGCTGGAACTTCCAAGGTACTAATATGTGCACCGGCAGCCTGAAAGCCGGCGCCGCACCGCCTCAAGGCCTCAAGGCTCAAGCTGGCCCCGCGCGGCGGCGGATCGGCCAGGCCTCCCGGCCGCAGCGCCGTCCGCCGCGCCACCTTCGCACCTATCCCGCGCCACGCCGCTTGCAGCCGTCCCCACCCGCGACGGCTCCCCGCAATCCCTCGCGCGTCGGCAGGTATGTAGAGGTAAGGGCACCCCGAACGTAACTAGTACTTAGCATTCAGCGCACACGGCCCCGCCGGCGGCCGACAGAACACCCGGCGCGTGCGCCGACACCGATCGATCCCAGCTTCGCGCTGTAATAGGCATTCGGCCGCTTCGCTGTTTCCGCCCGATGCGTCCCGCGTCGCGGTTGCGGCGAAGATCCTCCTGAGCCGTCCTTCGCGATGGGCGGAGGCGCCCCGAGTCGGACGCACGTGAGGCGTGCGGAAGCTGATGCGCTCGTCAGAGCGTGCGTACGAGGAGCCGTGCCATAGTGGACGCGTGGGAGGTCGACGATCGCGTAGTGTACGGGGAGCGAAGCGCACCGGAACTGAAAAAAGCTGAGCGCGTCGGTGGGAGGTGTAGCGGTGCGGGGGAGGCCGCCGCTGTAGGATTAGGGGTAATATGCTGGGCGGAGAGTCACACGCGAGCGAGGAGGTCCGGTCGCCGCCGACGCGGCTAAGCGGTATGCGAGTCGGTTGGCTGGCCGACGCGTTCGCGGCGCCGTCGACACACGAGACCAATGAGAAAATGTGCGTTTGTGATCGTGATGCGGATGGGCAACGGGAGCAGAAGTAGACGTTAGTGTGCGAAGCGGGGTGAGGACGCAAGAGGTATCCGACTGCGGAGCAGACATCGTATAGAAAACAAAAGTGGTACAACGGGCGCAGGCAGCACGAGCAGAGGGTGAGCACGCAAGCGCACTCAATTATACGCCTTCGTCGTCGCTCGGCGCGTCCTCGCCTTCAGGGCCCCCCGTCCACTCGCGCTCCCACAGCTGCTGCCCCGGCGGTTCGAGGCCTGCGTGGCCCGGCGGAAGTAGGCTGCGTGCGCGCTGTAGGCGCGCGAGCAGCGCGTCGCGCGTGCTGAGGAGGTCCTGGATGTGCTCGATCGCTGCAGGCACGCGTCAGGGACGTCCAGACGAGCGAGAAAAATAAGGGGGGGGCACGCGACGTACTCTTTGCCAGTACGACGTTCTCGCTGCGCGGGCCTGCGCGCCCGTCGATCTTGTCCTGCCCGTCGTCCCCGCCCGCCACAGCCATAACCGTAGCCGACGTCTTGGCACGCGCCCTGCGCCTCTTCCCGCCCACCTCTTGCGCCGCCTGCGCGGCGCTCGCGGCGTCTTCGGCGCGGATGGCCTCGACGAGAGCCGGGACGGTCTCGCAGAGGGCCTCGTAGCCACGACGGATGTTGGCGCGCCGCTTCTGCTCGCTCTGGATGTGGTTCGCTTTCTTCTGCGAGGGCGTCAGCAGCGCGGGCTTGCTGTTGGAGCTAGCACGAGATGCGGTGGACGGGCGCGCGCGCTTGGGTGCGGAGGGCCCGGGCGAGGGCGGGTCGTCTAGGTCGTCGAGGAGGCGCTTGAATGATGTTGAGGTAAGGGAAGCGGAGGATGAGGCGATCGGAGGCAGGGTGGCGGAGCATGAGGTTGAGGCGGCGGCGGGGGACGCGGGCGAGCGCGGGGAGGCGTCGTCGAGGAGGGAGTGCGAAGAACAGGAATCCGCACGGGGAGCAGATGCAGATGATTGACGAGAACGGCCGCGGATAGCGTCGTGCCAGTCCTGGAAGGAAGAGATAAGTTGGGGCCCGTGGACGGGGCTCGCGAGGTGGTGGGTCTGGCGGAATAGAGGGGGCTCGGGGAAGTCTGGAGAGCGGGGAAGAGAGGAGAACGAGTTGGGCTGCTGGAGAGACATCAGGTCCTTGGTCGCCTTTGCGAGGGCCTCCCTTCCCGGGGCGGCGTGGGGGACGGGGATGCCGTCGCCGAGCGAGGACCACTCTGCGGATGCGACGAGGGAGTCGACGAGGGCAGAGTCATAGTTGATCTGAGACAAGAAGGCCTTGAAGGCGTGCGCCTCTGAGGCTGTTAGGAGGTTCGACATCGATGCCGACGACGAGGATAAAGACAGGGAGAACGACGAAGACGATGAGGAGGAGGGAGGAGGAAGGGAGAGAGAACGAAGGTCCGAGCGCGCGCACTGCAGAGTGTACGGTCACGCAGCCCCGGATCGGGACCCCCGCACTGGACCACTCCGCCGCCGTCGAAGATTCGCTCTTTCCCCGCATCTCCGTCTCGTCCCCCGCACAACCCCGCGCCCTTGTCCCTGCCCAGTCTTCGTTGCCGGCTCACTTGCCACTAGTTTCCATAACTTACCAATATTTTATTCCTTCATCTCTCATCGTACGACCCGGCGACACCCGTCTTACCTCTCCGACTCGGCGCGCTCGCGTGACTCTCCTCCTTCCGCCCCTCTCCAATCACCCTTCCACTCCTCTGTTTCCCCCTGCTGACCATCTCCCCTGACGTCACGCCTTCCGAGTAGTCTATCGCCCATCACATCACGCGTCAATCTATGACACCGAGCGTGCTGCCATATCCATCCCGCCATCTTCGAGGCACCGCTTAGTGCCGTCCACGGATTCGCGCGGCCACACGCGCCAGGGCAGCTCGCGTGCTCCCCTGCTCTCGTCAGAATCCAGGACTGCAATCCCATTCATGTACATAGAACAGAAAAGATACAATATCAGAAATACGCCACGCTCGTCGACTGCACCGGTTCAGCTGTAGACCTGCACGTCCGCGTCCCGCGCGAGCATCCTGGACTCCTCCCCGTGCAGATACTTGTCCCCGTCGAGAATCTTCGGATCGAACGTCAGCCGCGCGCCGATCGTGTCCCCGTTCGTCGGATCGTCGACCGCGCCCGCCCTCAGCGGGATCTTCCTGTCCACGCTGTCCTTCCACCTTCTGAACCTCGTCATCTTCACCACGCCCGCGCCCGCGCTCGGCTTGAACAGCCCCGCACCCGGCGCGATCCCTGGCCTGCGCTTCCCTTGCTCATCTCGCATCTTGCGGTACACCGCGCCGGGCTCGTACGTGTTCGACTCCATCTTGTTCAAAGTGTCGACGATCGCGCGCTGGTACCCACCGAGCCACACACCCGTCCCGCTCCCGTCGAACGTCTTTCCATCCCGCTCCATCGCCGCCTGCGCGTCCAACAGCAGCGCGTCCATCGCCTGCACACACGCGCCGCACCGGTGGAACGCCGTCGTGCCGAGCACAGCCAGCCGCTGCACCTTCTCCAGCCCCTCCATGCCCGCCGGCCCGAGCGCCGCGCACGGCTCAAAGCCAAAGCGCCGTCCGAGCGCGTGCAGCAGGTCTATCGCCGGCCGTCGCCGCGTAGCGTGCCCGTTGACCACGTCGACGAGCGCCGCGTCCGCGACGACGAAGCGCACCGCGTGCCCCGCCCAGAGGTGCGCCCAGCACACCGCCGCGTCAAGCAGCGTGTGCGCCCCGCGCTCCGTCTCGTCTTGCACGCCCGCCACCCCCTCCTCTTCGACCTCGGGCCGCCGCTTCGTCGCGAAGAACTCGACGTCGCTAAGCACGAAGGACGCCGCGGCGCCTTGGGGCGCAAGGCCGACGAAGACGTCGAACGTCGGGAGCACTTCGGGCGCGCGCGGCGCCGCGCCGCCTGTGCGCGGTCGTAGGCACATGTAGAGCGCTGCGAGCTGCCCGGACGGGTCCGCGAAGACGTCTCGGAAGACGGCCGGCGGAAGGCTGCCCGTGTCTTCGGGCAGCTCCCAGTGCATTGTGCCCGGGGGGACCAGCACGGAGGTGTACTTGGAGCCAGCGGGCTCGAGGCCGTGTATCATTTCCGAGACGACGATCCAGAATGTCTTGCGGTCCAGAGACGCAGGTAGCGGGAGCGCGTGGTCGAGGACGTAGTATGTTACGAGTGTGTGGAGCACGCCGATGCTCACGACGAAGTCGAGGGTGGCGCCGCGCTTGACGATCTCGGTGATGAGCACGTCCGCGATCGCGAGCTTCTCCTGCGTCACTTTTCAATTCCCGCCCGTCAGCCTCTGTGCCCACAGCCACAGAACGGACGAGACTTACTCGGCACACCGAAGCGTGTAAACTGCATTGACGTGCCCAGCGTGTTGTCGCCCCACGCTCCGTCGCTGAATAGGCCCCCGTGGATGTCCTCACGGACGGCGCGCATGAGTACCTTTCCATACTCGCCAAAGACTTCTACAAGGATGTCTTGGAGGTCTCGGTCGGAATCCGTCCGCTGAGTGTGGTCGATCGCCCGGAAGAAAAGCGGGAGGGTGAACGAGCTTTCGGCGCTGAAGGCGCGGCGGAGCGGGCGGGCCATTGTTTGACGGGCGTAGGGTTAGGACCAATTTGCGGAAGAAGTGTTGGGTGTCTTGAAATGGAGAGCCGGAGAATCGAGGGGAAGGCGCCAGCTCCAATGTCTCTTTTAAGTCTGCCAGGACAAAAAGTGTGTGGTCAAAGTCGGTGAGCGCCTCGTTGCTGCGCTTCAAAGACGATTGTGGCAGATAAAAGGCAACGCGCGGCGTGGTCGTTGCCACTGTGAAGCGGGTCATTGTCTTGAATTGACAGGCAGGATCGAGCCAGAGGAGGGTGGCAGTGTTCGTGAGCGTCATCCCGCCAGGTGGCAGAACCCACAGATGCTCACTGACCCTCGTGGCCAAGAGGCTCTGATGAGTTTTTCAAACGTTGTACACATTGTCCGCCGGCGGGATAAGCTGCAGGTTAATCTGTGCCCGATTCATTGCTAAGACATCCAAGGTCTCAAGCCGAATCATCATGGGATGCATGGCCGGATCGTACTGTATCGTTTGTCAGAGCCCCCCGTTCAACTAATTTCCAAGGCGATCTCGCAGCTAGGGAGGGAGTAGATCAGTATACTCGATATCTGGTTATGAGGAGATGAGATTCAGATGGGGATGAGCCCTACAAAGTTGGGGGGGCCAGCGCTACATCGCACCGGAAACTTACCGAAGGACAATGTTCCCACCTAATTTCGCGAACATTTCACAGAAGGTCCATGTATGCTGCCAGCCGGGCTGAATACGACGGCAAGGAAGGCCGGCACGGTGATGTCGCAAATCTGGGACCGCGCTTATCAGTGGCTTACCTGATTGCAAGCACTACAAGCAGCCGGATTATAAGCTGATTGTAGTCAGTGTAGCTTATCCCCTGGCCATAAGCTGGATACAATATGCTAGTGTGGACATAACAAACCCTGTGCAGAAATATTAAGTCAGGGCAACAAGTTGAACGGCCGCAATCGAGAAAAACATGTTGCTTATATTCGGCTTATAAGCGTGGGATCGCCTTGAGACTGCTTGGAATGCTCATAAGCAGTAGAGGCCTATTGTAAGCACCGTGTAAACGCCATTCCAGACTTGCGACAGGACCTTCGACGACTTGAATTTAGACGAGGGTTGTCGGCCCAGTAAAAATATCACGGGGGGAGGGGAAGTATACAATTACTCTTTTGGACATCTGCAGCACCCTCATTCCTACATCAAAAGACAGCATTATATTCCTCATCGACGCCCTTCAGCAGCTCAAGCATCTGCAAAACGGGTATCAGCCACAGAACGGGTAGAAGACAGGATAGAGCCCGACCAGCCTGTGACGCTTTTCTGCAGCGCGCTTTCCGGGCTCAGTCTTCATCCGCTCCCGGATATGCACCAGCTTGTCGTAGAAGTGCTGGACGGCCGACTGCGGCTGGTCCGGGTCGCCCTCTGGCGTATGCAGCGGCGCGTTCACCGTCGAAGCATACGCAGCGCACCGAAGGATGCCTTTGTCGTTGATGGGATTGAGTACAGCGTGCGGCGGAACGAACGCGAGGACGCACCGAACGCGCCGATAGCGTCGAGCCTGTCCGCGTCCTGCACGCAGTGCAGCTCAATGCACCCGTCATGCCACGCGCCCCAGACGCCCTCCGCCCTCCTCTTCTTCTCCGTCGACCAGCTAACGTTGTCGACAATCTGGGCAACCTCGCGCGCGCGACCGTCTGCGACGAGGTCGAGCGAGGGCGCCTTCTCGCGCAGGGTGGTGAAGAACGGGAGGAAGAACGCGTATGGATCCGCCGCGTCGGCCACGGACGCGTATTTCTTGTCGAGGACGTCGTGCAGGAGCGCGGAGAGCTCGACGGTGAGCAGGTCTGGCTTCTTGTCCGCATTTGCGCGCGCGAGCTGCAGGGCCGTCCTGCGTACGCGTTCGACTGTGCACGCGGCGCATCAGGACGTGTCAAGGATTGGTGGACGCGAAGCATACCGTGGTACGCATCGTGGCTGGGGTCGTAGCGTGCCATGACCTCCCTCATGAGCTCTTCTGCGGCTGCAACGATGACAGCTTCATCTCGGGTAGGATAGGACGACATAGTAGTAGTTACGCGATTCGACTCGATCCGTTTAGACAGGATTTACGGATACTTTTACAAAGCCGTCGCCGCATGGTTGCAAGTGATGTTGGCTCAGCAGGTGCCGCTGGACGAAGTGCGTTCCGGTCCGGTCCGCGGCTTGCTGGAAGTTGCCGACTCTCTCACCTCCCCGGGCTCATCGGCTTAGACTCGAACCCGAACCACCTCTCGTATCAGTACAGTGGGGCCTATACACCTCGATGCTTCTGATACTCTATCGATACCGCATGAGAACTCGAGGTTTTTGACCACGGACCATAAAGCCGAGGATTAAAGACAATAGCGCTAACGTACAACCGTGGCATGCACGTCCGCTTCAGCTGCAGAAGTAGAGCGTGACTCTCCTATTCGTTGAGTATGCTAGTGATCAGTCCATGAATAAAGGGCGCAAATGCTTGTTCATGTACTTCCTTGCACTCACCCTGCTCCACGCCCTATGAGCGGCTCCAGTCTAACCGAAGGTATTGAGCACTGGCACCAGCATTGTCGACGAAAGTCTCTAATGCTAACCTTACATCGCAAGATGCTTGCGATGGCAGGAGTTCAGGCGCCGTACTGTACTGCGGTAAACTTACTATGAGTATGCAGATAATGAGCCAAGACGATGTTCGTACGTCGAACCACCGACCATGAAGCGAACAGAAGCCTTCGACCGTCCAACAAACATCGGGAATACCGAGAGCACGAACCTGCGTCCAAAGTTACCAACAGCTTCACGTTGCCCGCCCACCTCCTCCACTACAATCCAACAAACGTGCTTCCTGCAGAATGACTGCGAGGCTGATCGTCGCTACCTCGTGTAGAGTCGAAGGAGCCCGCGTGGCCGCTGCGTGTCCCGCCTCGCGCCTCGCTGGCCACTTCTCCGCGCGTACGCGGTCATCCAAGGGCCATGGCCAGCGCGTGTGTGCATAGAGTTGGTACCCGGGATGAAAGCCGAGCGCGACCGAACAGCCGCTTCATACACGCCGGGCGCGAGCTCCCGCGGAGGCGCCGCCGTCCGAACCTTGTACGCGCCGGCGGCAAACATGCTCTCAGCCTGCATCGTGATAAATGGCCACGGCTCGTCCGCGTGGTGTACGCGAGGCTACGAACGTGCGCGCCTCCATGCGAACGGCGCGCAGTCTGGCGCTCGAGGTGGTCGCGCGAAGACCTGCGCTTTGGACGTAAGCGGGTGTACTGTCCACGCTGGTGAGTAGAGAAGAGCACCAGAGACAGGCTGCTTGCCGTCATAGTTCCGCAGATCGTGGATGCATAACCAAGGAGGCGCGGCTGACGCGGACGCGTGCTGCCTCGAGCTGATGCTTGGATGCACCCATAGACGGCACCTTACTGTAGCGTAGCACTCGGCCCAGCCAGTGGCGTCTCCAGCGCTGCCGCTTGTACTACGCATTTGCGCCCCCTAGCCCCTATCATTAGTTAGTACTAGGACGTGCGAAGGAGGGCGCGATCGGCTCAGGTAGTCGGCCAGGCACGTCGAGATCGGGGCAGATCAGCGTGCGGAAGGAAGCGGCATCCGGCGCTGAACGTTGACGCGCGACCAGCCGGCGAAGAAGCACTGACGGGTGTACAGGGGCTTCCGAAGCACCCGCGCCATTCATTTCCACACTTCCCAGCCGTCCACGCAAATCAGAGTCGACGTTCTGGAAAAGAACAGAAGGACGCGGCTCGGCCTCTTTGCCTTCGCGCCCGCGCGCGAGACGTCATCGCGACAATGACAACTACAACCGTTACTGTCATCAGCTCAGTCACCCGCTACAGCTCTCTGATGTTGTGTCCGGGCACGGCACCGACGAAGAATGAATTAGCATGCTAGAGTGTATGTAGGTACGTGCGTTCTGGGGCTGGATCTGTGTCCGTGTGAGTATGAGACGGTCTACGGGGGCGGGTGCGAGTGACAGGTCGATCCGCCGACATGGACGGTGTGCACGGGCAGGGTTGCATTGCGGCTAATCAATCCGTGTCCGGGGTGCAAGTGCGAATGTATGTGCAGAAGCAGTTATTAGCGGGCGTGTAGGTGCAGTGTGGAAGGAGCAGGGTCGATGAGATCTAGGCAGTCTTGGTCTTGGTGTCTGTGCTGTAGTGGTGGTGGTGGTGGTGGTTGTAGCGGTAGTTGTTGTAGGGGGAAACGGACGGCGACTAACGGCGCGGCGCAAGTGATGAGAGGCGCAGGCCCTGCGCGAGCTCATCTTTCCACGCGACGCGCCGGACGGCCTCGGCAAAGTCAACCCACTCACGCGTGCGTTCCTTTGCCTCGGGCCATTCCGCGTCAAGCGAAACGACGTCGAGCTCGTAGAAGTGGTACGTCGTCGAGGGCGAGGACACGGTCGTGACAAACCTGGTGACCGTCCCGCGAACGCCGGCTGGACGATCGCGTCGGTCAGCCAGAGTCCCCACTCGAGTCAGCGCTGTCAAACTGACCTTCTTCCCAGGCTTCGCGGAGCACGGCGTTCTCGAGCACCTTGTCCGAAGGCTCCCAGCCGCCTTTGGGGACTGCACGTCGTGCGGTAACGAAAAGAAGGAAGACGGGGCAATCGCGTCAACTCTCTGCATGGGACCAGGCGCAGAGCCTCGAGCGGGGTTCACTGACCGACCCAGTGGTCCTGGCGCTTGCGGGAGGTGATGACGAGTATCTTGCCGGCAGCACGGGCGATGGGGATGGCGCAGCAGACGACGCGCGGCGTGGTGCGGCCTTTGGTCGACATTGGGCGAGGACGGAGGAGGGCGAGGTGGGTCGCGTGAGGGTGTACGTGGCGAGTGGCTGGCGAGACGGCGCGAGCTGAGACGTGGAGGGTGCCAGGGCGTTCAGAGGGCGTGCATGGGCGCGGGGGTGTGCCGCAAGCTGGACGCAGTTTTTATATATGGGAGGAAGAAGAATCGGCCTCAGGCGCGCGGTCGCTGACGTGGGTTGCGCGTGTGGTCGAAGAAAGGCGGTCCTAGGAGGTCGGACGACGGAAGTCGCAGAAGCCGATGGAAGGCAAAAAGACTGTCACAAGCGGACGAGTGGTCAGGATATATCGACGAGACGTCAGAAAAAAAAACATACGTTCGGAGAAGATGTTGGAGGAAAGAAGCTGGACAGACTCAGGCAAGTGTCCGCTCCGGCACGTCGCCGGCGGCCATAAAACGATGTCAGCACTGTTCCATCTTCGCGAGACGGCCAATCCAACCACGCACGTTCCACTTACCGACCCTCTCCAGCTTTCCCACGGCCCCTCCCATCCCGTCCATCTTCTCTTCTTGTTGCTATCGAATCTCTCTCGAATCTCCGACCTGCCCTTTATACTCCCGCCCAGCTGGCCTACCATCGACCGTATCATGTACTATATCCAGTCCTAAGGATTCCACAGGACCGATTCGACAGCACCCGCGCTTCCGCTGCGGACGGAAGCGGTTTAGCTTCCATCCCAGCACACGACACAGGAGCTCGTATGGACGTCTTAGATCGAGAGGTCGTGTGCCATCTAATTCATCGCCCTGCCGCCGCACCCGCACATCTGTTTGCCCGTCGCCCGCAGCTGACGCTTCTCCCCCTTTTTCTAGCGTCCTCGTGCCTCCCAGTCGAAGTACCCCAAACAGTGCCGTAGCTTCTCAGCATACGCTAAACGGCGATAAGCGTCGCGCCGGCGCAAGATTGAAGGCCAGAGGTGATCGGTGCCGCACTTCTCTCAACGTGGATAGCCCTGCTGCGTGGCTCGCGCGACTGCGTGTGGAACAGTGTAGGTGACTGCTGTTGGAGCGCGCCATGTGCGGCGATGACTCCCGCGTGAACGGCAAAGGGCCGGTATACTGTAAAGGCGCGCCGTGTCTAGAATCGACGTCTCTAACCCGAGAAAGGTCGCTGTCTGGAGTGGCGTGCCACCCCCATCTAGAATGGTGGCGCGGCCGTCGACCTTCCGAACGGCAAAACGTGTATCGATGTCTACACCCGTATACCGTCCCTGCACTTCAGTCATATAAACACGGAAGATCCGCAGGACGAAAGAGCGATGTGAATAAACCGGAAATAAGTTAGGACGAAACAGGAGTGATTCCGGATATACAGTCGGTCGAGCCCCCCGCCGAGACGCGCCAGCTCACTCGTTCCATCTGAACGAGTAAAAATATTAGCTCTCGATCCTATACAAACCGAAAGGAGGAAAGGGACTCACGCGACGAGGAACATACACAACACCCCAAAAGCCATTGCGCCGAACTACGCGAACCGGTCAGCGTCGGGCACCGTATGAGCGAACGAAGGAGCGCTCACTTCACGCAGCGCCTGCTTCCCACTCTTGCTCTCCTCGAGCAGCCTGTCAGCGCAACGGTCAGCAAATGGCTGTGACTGCGAATCCGTGCGAGCGAGTAGACGCACGTGGGCAGGACGGCGACGGCACCGATGTAGAGGAAGCCGCCGGCAACAAAGGGGATCACCTGCATCAATGTCAGAGTCAGAGAGGAGCGCGCGGTCCAAGAGACGACGCACGAGGTCGGCCATCTGCACCGTCGTGCCCAGCAGCCCGCTTGCGTCTTGCCGTACGGCCGCCGAGAGATCCATCGCTTCCTCACTGGCCCCCGAAGACGACAGAGTGTGTACTGCGATGCCCATGAACGTCCTGCATCGTAGTCCCGTCAACATTCCCGCGGGACAGCGTGACGAGTGCGGGACACGCACCCGACGAATGCGCCGACAGCAGTCAGGAACTGGCTCTGCATCGCTTGCCGCTTCGTGAAGCCAGACCGGATGAGGATACTATAGTCAGCGATCTCATGCGGTATCTCGTGCGCGAAGCACGCGAGCGTCGTCGTCGCGCCGATCAGCGGGCTCGAGTAGAACGACGCCGCCATCGCAAGGCCGTCGGTGCTATGCTCCCGTCAGCATGTACAAGCGGAGACACGATGTAAAGCGGGGCGCACATGTTATGAACAAAGTCGCCGAAGAGGTTGAGATATGCAGAGAGCTTCGATGGGCCCTTACTGTCCTTCGCCTCTTGCTCGTGCTCGTGCTCATGATCCGCCTTTGAGCTCCCGTTCGCCGCGCCGTTGGTTTTTCTCTCGCGAAGCCCTTCTGCGCCCTTCTCCTCAACGGCCGACGAATGTCCATGCGCATGGTCGTGCGCATGATCGTGTCCGTGCGAATGTGAGTGGCCGTCCTCGCCACCAAGTACACGCAGTGTCTTCTCCATCATGAAGAAGGCGGCGAAGCCAACGAAGATGCCGAGGCTGTCAGACGTACAGCGTGTTAGCTGCGGCGGGTCCAATAATAGGGGCATGGCCGCGTTGGCCGGTGCGGTCCCCCTAGTGCTAAAATGGACCGAAGGGCGCGCGACGAAACATTCTGGTGCCACCCTAGATGGTAGCGATAGAAGCCAAGCTAGGCGAGCTATATCCGCTAGCAGAAAGGGCTTGATCCAAACCATCGCGGGGCGAGCACGCGCCAGCCCGCCGAAGGACAGAAGAAAGGACGCACCCCACTAGAATATTCCTCTTCTCTTCTACCATGATAAACCTCACGCCGTGCCCTGCAGATTCGCCGACAAACGAGTGCGGTACGAGATGTAGGAACACGTCCGAGAGCAGGCCCCCAGTCTGCATGGCGCGCCAGTTAGACGCGTTTAACAGAGATATTTTGAGAACTACACACTGCGAAGGCGGTCATGGTGTTGAGTGTGTCTCGGTTGATCTGCGCTGGGATGAACGCGAGGATGAAATTCGGCACGCTACATTGGACGGGGAAATTCAGCCTCTGACGTTCGATACACTGACGCGAGTACGGACGAGCTGATGTAAAATGTCCCTAATACTTCACCCCGTCCCGGAAATTAGATCGGCGTGGGGAAGTAGAGGTGGGAGCGGCCGACTCACTAGAGTTCCATGCGGGGCCGAAGGGGAAGAGCACAGCGAAGACCTGGCGCATGAGCGGCGACTCATCGCCCTCAACTTGCCCCTTCAGCGCTGCGAGCGTCTGCACGGCCTCACACGCCTGCACGTCGGAGTCCTAGAGCGCACAGAACACACGTGCGCGTTCGGCGCGGGGAGTAGGAATGTGGGAAGGGGACGCACGCGGATGGTCGTGTTCACCGCGCCCTTGTCCGCCTGTGTGTGCAGGGACGCGCGAGCGAGCGCCGCGAGGGCGCAGAGGGCGCAGAGCGACAACAGGAAGGCTCTGCGAGGGCGGGGCGGCATGGCGGACAGTGAGGAGACGTGGAGAAGGCGAAACGAGTCGTGGCAAGTCTAGTTTGAGCGGGTGGGAATGTCGCTGCGTCGCGGGCGACCGCGAGTGTCCTCAGCCCGGCGCGCGCCATCATTGAATCCCACAGCCACCACTGCCGCTCTATATCCAAATCGTAGTGTACACGTTCGACTACTGGGTAGGATGCGTGGAGGAGGGTATGTAAGATGCAGCCTCTCGTAACGATATGCACGAGGCAGGTGGCCTAAGAGCGAGCTGACTGAAGCGTCACATCCGTGGGTACTACGATGGATCTACGCGATCTTGTTCCTTCCCTTCCCGAATTTGGCTGACACCCTTCCAAAACCCGTCCAAGGCGTGACACCCACCTGGCCTGACCCTTCTCATCAGTAGTCTGCTGAAAAATCAAAGTCTTCGTTACTCAGCGAATCTCGCTAAAATACATGATTACTGTCCACCTGTGGTATACGTGTAGTGTGGATCGTATCAAGACGTGAAGATGCAACAAACAAGAAGATTCGGATCTGCGTGCGCTCCGTCATCTCCCTTCGTCCGGTAAAGTCTAGACCAGGAAGAAAGCGAGGCAGGTGGGTATTATACGACGTGGTTCTGGCTCATTGCTGGCGGTGGCGCCTTGGGCTCACGGCCGGAGAGCTCGTACTTGTGAACGCCCTTGGACAGCCGAAGGTCGTACGCGAACGTGAGGAGATATAACGTGTAGCCGAACGCGATAACCCACTCTAGTACGGCTTCCAGATCACCACACATCAGCACCGTCGCTGAAGGAGGAGGTAAAGAAACATACCACCGGCGTCGGGTTGCAGGCTAAATGCAATGGCATAGGCGATGGCAAGGATGATGAGGATGCCGGCGATTGTACCCTTCGCGACGTACGCGATGCGCACCTGCCGCACGTAAATATAGTTGTGGCTAATCCAGCGAAACTGCCGCCATACAGCATGAGGTCGACCAGGCCGCAGTGTAAAGCGGGCGTACCTCTACCACGGTAAATATCGCGCTCAAAGCGACGCCGACAATGAAGACTAGCAAAAACGCATCATGCGCTGATCTGTGGTTCTTGTCGTCGAAGATGGATAGCAGAATCAGGCCCGCCCCTCCGACGACAGCGCCGAGAATGGAAAGGGATGCAAACGCCCTTTCGCGCTTGCGGAGATGTGCATGCAGTCGGCCGTGGTGGCGCAAGAGGCGCTCTATAGAGAGTGAGAGGATGAATGATGCAGAGGTGACGGAGCAGCCGGCGATGAAGAGCGGTTGAAGAAAGGAAGCGCCGATGTCAGAGATGTAGGGTACTGAAGAATCCTGCCAGGCGTAACGACCACCGCCCTGGGCCGCCCACGTTATGATCATGGCCAATAGCATGCCTGAATACAACTGTCAGGGCCGGCCTTGCCATACCAAGAGGAAAATGACGGACCGAACCAAACGAAAGATCCAAAGACGGGGATCCATACATAGGCCCAATGATGATGGGGATGAGAGAAGATGGCCATGATCGATTCGGCTAGCTGTTGGTGGGCGGCGAAAGTGGACACGGGCGGCCCCAACTCGAGGCAGCACGAAGAACGAGAGTGGGCATGGCTTGAGGAATGCCGTCGGGATATATGTCGCAGCCGAAGCAGCTGGCTCCAGCGCGGACTAGGGCTGGCCTGGTGGCCGTGTTGCTGCGCTGTGACGTCACCCTTCGGTCCCGTCCCCTTAGGGTCCACGCCACCACGGGCCGTTCGTCATACATCTTAATGTCATCATCCCTGCTGGCGCACTGCCCGACAATCAATGTCAATCGCAGCACTGTGGTCGAAAGGGTCAACCGTCCCGGTGAATTACTATTCAGATAAAGAGGGGAAATGGAAAAGAAAGATCCGCACAAATACATACGCGCCACAACGGGAGGAAAGGAGACATGACACGCACTACCGTGGTAAAAATTTCTGCTATGCTAACAGAAGTATAATCGACAGATAAAACCAACGCAGGATAGAGGGGCGAGGGGCGGGACGGGCGGACGAGACATACGAAAACACAGCAGGGAGCAGGGAGACGCACGTACAAGGGCAGACAGATTGTGGATGTTATGGGCGCGTTGGATGAAATTTAACGAGGTAAGTGAATATCTGGGGAAGCGAATAGGTATATTCGGAACGGTGGGACGGCGGTACAAACGGAAGTGCGTGTCATGGGAGAGCCGTGGCAGGTGAGCAGATGTCATGCTGCAATGGCATCGTGGCAAATGTTATCCGCGGCGACATGGACTTTAGGCGTGCACACACCGGAGCCATCACACGCTTGCGCTAGCTTGCTGAATATCTGCATAGGTACATGCGTCAGAGCAGTTCTCCTAAAATACAGGACCGCCCATCGCCGCCGATGCTGACGGAACAGCACTAGCATCCTCGGTGAGGCACTCGGTGTTCAATGCCGTCACCGAGGATGAAAAGTTGTACCGTGGGCACGGCAGAGCGATGGGAACAGGGAGCATAACGAGGACACTGACGCACCTTAACAAACACGGGTGCAGACTGACCGCCAGATACGGCCCACTTGCCGTCGATGATGGTGAACGGAACACCGGTGACGCCCTTCGCTCGCGCTTCGTTCACCTGAGCAAGCACCTTGTCACTGAGCTCGTCTGACTTTAGGAACTCGAGCGCCTATTAAAAGACCGTCTGCGTGTCAGCGAACATCATCAGATAGACAGGACCAAAGACGCACCTCTTCTTTGCTCATCAGGTCGACCTCTTGCGCAATGTCCGCGAGAACATTGGGATCATTGATATCAAGTTCGTCCTCATGATACGCGCGAAAGATGGGGTGAGCGATCTTGAGCGCTGCGCCCCGGCCGTCGACCTCGAGCGCCTTAGCCGTCAGCCGGTGCGCGAGTAGCGTATCTGACATCGGACCTCCAAGTGCGCTGTACGCCACAGTGACTAGCAAGTCAGCAATCGGACACAGGCAAGAACAGCAAGACGGGAACAACGTCATTCCACCCGCACGCATGACAAACGGAGGCTTTGCCGTTGACACGAGATGAGTAATCCAGGTCTCGCGCGCCGCCTACGTATGAGACACGCAGTGCAGGCTCGAAGATAGAGGAATCAGGTGAAGGAACACAGGAATAGGCATCAAGCAGGAGGGAGTGCACAGCCGGAGTGTGTCGAGCAGTGAGGAAGAGCCGGCGGTACGGCTGACGGAGACAAGATCTCGCTTGAACGCGATCGGGCTACCCGTTCCGT
Organism: Vararia minispora EC-137; assembly: GCA_022160365.1. Classification (NCBI taxonomy): domain Eukaryota; kingdom Fungi; phylum Basidiomycota; class Agaricomycetes; order Russulales; family Lachnocladiaceae; genus Vararia; species Vararia minispora. Next base: position 65,861 of record MU273589.1, read on the forward strand.
GTCACCGCGTATGGCTTCACAAGCCTCGGTCGAGCTTCGGCGTACTGCTCACCGCCGCGCCGCCAGTAGAATAGAAACCGGGAAGAAGTCGGTCTAGACTGAGCGAAGATTACTCACAAATTGATACCGCACTCCTCGCCCTTGGCGGTGACAACTTGCTTGCACTGCTCCCACCGCTCCGGGCCCATTTTCTTCTTCAGATACGTTTCCCTAGATGCACAATCGGAGGGAATGGCGCAGATTCCGTGGTTGAGCATGAATGGCCGCATTTCAATTTCAAACTGGAAGCCGAAGCCGGACGTCTGTTGGATGGCGCGCTGGAGTTCGCGCAGGCCGATGTAACACCATGGACAGTTCTGGCGTGCTGTGTAAGAAATTTGCTCACAGCACTAGAATAAAGATACGCACGTAGTCAGAGATGTATACAAGCTTGACTTGCCGGGTGCTCATGGCGGGTGATAATCTGGAACGGCGGCGGAGGGAGCTGGAGGGACGGGACGGGCGCGATAGGAAAGAGGCGACGGAGGAAGGAGTTGAAAGATGGCCACAATCAGACGGAAAGGAGGAGATGAAGAAGTGACAAGGAGGGATCAGAGGACCGTGCAGGGTCTTTAAGCATCGACTTGGGTGTGCTGAGGAAGACGACAAAGCCGTCCATCTCACTCAGCATACGCGGATAGCCCCTGTCACGTCACCGTCACATTCATCCCGTCACCCCTTTTCGGCTGCCCATCCTCCCCGATCGCTCTATTCCAGTCATCTCCTCCCACCACCTGCACGGCTGCTCCTCTAAGCTCCTGCGCATCCATTCGTCATCTTCACACATCCATATCCTCCAAAGCGATGGGTCACTTGACGTCAAGACCAGAAGCTCGAAAGCTGACAGACGCACCATCTGCACACATAACGCCTTGCATAACGCAAGCGTAAGCCCCCTTCACGTCAGCCCCGCGCCTTCGGAATTTTCTTCTCTCCTGCGACATATCCCCCGCACCGGCGCTCCGTACACGCTGTCTCGCATCCTCGATCAACTTTCGCCCTTTATTTCCGCTTCCGTGCGCCAGAGTCTCAGCAAGGCGGAGGCTGCGCGGCGTGCTTGGTAACCGTGCGTAAAACGGGCCCCTTTCCGACATCCTCATTATCTTGCACCATCGACTCGAACGTATCGGCGTCATCTGCTTGGAGTTTTGCGTAACCCACCACTCGCCGAAGCGCTCAGTTACGGAGGAGGCGAGCACGAGCTGCGAATCGGCGGCGTGGCCATTGGTCCTTGATCCGGATAGACGCCCCGTGCTTGATCTTGCAGCCCATCAGTGACGCGAGTCCAAGGCAGAGTCCGAGGATTAAGTGCATTGTCGAGGCTATCTATGCACAGCTCGATGGATCTAGGCTATCGATACAGTAGCGGGATGAGTGGGGTCGGATGGCTCTGCGTTGTCAGCCCATCCACATAGCGAAGCAACCAGACGGTATAGTAAGTTACAGGAGGCCGAGGAGAACGTTCGCATGCTGATACATAGACAGCCGGCTACAGAAAGTGAACGAGCGTCCCCATACACAGGTAAAACAGCCCTACGGCTAGCGTACAGTCAGTACATGCCCAGTGCGGATGCTACGGAGATGACAACAGCGTGTCGGGGAAAGGTGCATTGAGAATGGGGGAAGACCGGTCTCGGACGACCGAACCCGGGCCCGTTGGTCCTTCGTCAGCTGTGCCATGACACGAACTCGACAATCGGATTCTCGCCGATGAGCATGTTACTGCCAAATGTATTCAAGTGGAGCTCGGGATCGGGCATGCGAGGGGGCTGTGTATCAGTCGATGCATATAACGATAAATGCGGCGGGGCGGGCTGGACGCGGATGGTATCGAGAAATGCGCGGGGTATGAAGGGCGGAGAGTGATGATTAGTAGAGGTTTCCCTAGAGAGCTGCGTCCGGCGCGAAAGAGGTATTCCATACGAGCGAATGTCGGTCCGCGGGTGGCGGGTGTGGGTGCTAGTGTAGCAGTAATGGTGTCCGATCGATGACGAAGCAAGAGTTGCTTTAGGGATAGACCACAAAGTGCAGTATGTCCGTTAGGACGCCGGCATTTCAACAGCAGATGCTCCCGGTTCAACCTCGACGGGCGAGGGTATTGTTGGCCCATTGAATATGCGGTCTGCGGCTATAGTCGTAGTGTTTCTGGACGAAGCCACTGCGGACTCTGCCGCTTCTACCAGTGCCTGTAGGAAACTAATCCATACGGAAATCGCGTTTGGCACGTTTGGCGCCGACGTTGTAACTGGAACTGCCGTAGAGGCCGTCGCAGTCGCAGGTGTAGCGGTCGCAGACTCCGTGACGGCCTTTGGGTGTCGATGTATCAGCAACGACAGGAACCGGGTGAACATAGAGGGCTTACGATGCGGCACGCAACTCGTGGACACCGCTTGTCAATAGGGTGCGAGTATACCACTGGCAGGTCTGCGAAATCGTCGTCAGCTCGGGTAGGTCCTCTTTGCTTCACGTGAAGACATACAGAGCCAGAAAGCAACGAGCGTGAAGATGGCACAGGCAAAGGCGCGCATGCCGGGACCGAAAAGAACGAAGGTCCGCCGAAGCGATAGGACAAGAGGAAGTATGTGACAAGTGCAAACCGATTGTGCAGATTGAAGCACCGAACGGCTATCGACCGAGCAATAAGTACTCGAGCCGTACGGTACAGCACTTCAGGACAACGCGCGTACAAGGCGAGGAAGCGAAGGAAACGGTTGCACAGCCTGCCCAAAGGGCGACACACTGCGTTGATTATATCTGCGTACCAGTGCGTTCTATCCGCGTATGTAGACAAACGTGAACAGACAAGGCTAGCGCGAACTTGGGAAAAACACGGTTCCCGATTTGGATATGCCTTTGGACCGTGTCAGTCCGGCTGATGCCGGCATGCCCGTTGTAGCCGTTACCTTGTGTCGTCCTCCGAAGCGCAGTGCTTGAACTTGTCCCCGCCGCTTTCCAGGAGTACAGGAAGCACAGAAAGATTCTCGAATTTTCTGCGGAGATTGAGGGAAGGGGTCGCGGCGGGTCTGATTCTGAGAACCATAAAGATCCTGCAAGAGCCTGAGAACCCAGCCAAGATATACGAAAAGTCAACACGAGAGATGATGAAGGAAAACAGGCGATGGCATGGATGTCTTCGAAGACCTAGCTCACGTAACGGCAACTAGATATGCCAGTGAGCGATGGTTTGTACAAGCAACCCAACCTAGCGATCTGTGCAGGCACGTTCCGAAAGGCTGTCGTTACTGTGAGGGACGAGCAAGCCTCCCCGGGGTGCCTTTACCCTTGTCCAGGAAAGGAGAGGACAAAGGTGGGCGGCGGGAGAACAGCGCTTGATTACAGGGCATCGAGGAACAATGAGAACGAGTCTAAGATTGGCTCCTCGAAGTGACGCACACAGGTGGCAGTTGGCTCTACATAGTTTCTTGCACCTTGCGCAGAGATTGGTTGTACGGAGGGAGGAGGTTTCGTTGCGTCTAGGACAGCAGCGTTACAGGAAGTCCATGTAGACCGTCAGTCGCGCATGACGGTAAGAAAAAATGCGCCAGGTCCTGAGAAATTTCTCTTATCAGCTCGTTTACCGTGAGCACCCCTCTATGAAATCGTGCCCCTGAAGTCCCTAGATGACAGATGTCGGTAAGCATAGTGTAAACTATAAGAATACAGTCTAGGGGGATCTGGGTGTCATCGACATAAAAAGTCGAGTCTCTGTCATCAGAGGCAGCGCGATCCATTGCAGGGACTTGTACTTGGGAGCGTGTCAACTGGACGCGCCCCTGTGTTCGTGCGTGCAGTTGGTTTCAAGTCTGAATTTCAAATTCCACCACTTTCCTTCAGGGTGGCAGAGCAGGATACGTGACACTGCTAGCGAGTGACGGCAAAAAGATATCGTGGTAGTGGTGGTGATGGTGATGGTCAAGAACGGCCAGCCACGTACACTTGTCCGAAAGAACGGTGCAAGGTGCATGTCAGCTTCAGCCGGCAGTCTCCGATTTACTTCAGCTGGGTCAAGCCCAACCTCTCTTCGCCCGGATATCCGTCATGATTCAGCAACCGTATCTCTCCGTGGGGACTCAAAATGCACCATACTAATACCGTGACAATGCAATCATCTACTCCTTGCAGGGCGCCTTGAGCCCTCGAGGACGGCTGAGTTCGGTATATCGTATCGTATCGGTCCGCGACTCGAACCACATATTCTGGTAATACGATAATCCTCCTTCCTTTCCTTTCTCATGTTTTGCAAACTTCTGCCTCGGTGGTGCGGCGCAGTATTGTTTGTTGGTGGTAGCCGCTTGCTTATGCTCAACACACTCCTGTACCTATATGTGCCGTACACATAAGAACAGGTTCCGTGGGAAATCGAAAAATCGAAGTACACAATAGCTAATATTAATGTACGCTCCCCGATAAATCATCGGACTGGGTCCAGGAGAAAAGCGTAACTCCAACAGAAGATTAACCGCAACCGTAGCGACCCTGGATGCAAAATACCGTCGGAGACTTCACAGATGGCAGAATCAACTAGAAGTAACTGAGCTCATGAAGGACCTCATGCTACATCGAGAGAAGGTGAGCAACGTCAGCCCGGGCCGGGACAGCCCACATCATGCGCTGGGCCCGTATTCAAATGCCATGTGAACAGTAGTGTGGCTGGTGGACGACCTGTTCGTCCCGTTGAATTATAGCCGACGGCGCTCACAGTCGGACAACTGCCCTTATAAGCTTGGGCAATCTCACGCTTATAAGCTTGTTATACACTGGCAAGACCTTCACGATTGCGGCCGCCGTTCAAGTCGTCTTCTTGGCTCGATGCTTCTGCGTAGGGTTCGTTCGTGTGTGCGCTAGTATATAAAACCCAGCTTTCAAGGAAAAAGCTCGCATGCTTACAATCGGTCTCAAGTCCGGCCCGGTCGTCATAATGCTAGAAACCCACTGACAAGCGTTTTCTCAGTGTGGCGAGAGCATGGTAGGGTTTGCAAGAATCTCCCGAGACGTTTTATGGGAAGAGGGCGATGCGGTAAGAACAGCGCACGGGTGTGGTGCCCACGGATGATTCATAACCGACAAGTTGTAAAAGTTCTGCGAAGATGAGAAGAACTGTAGGAGTGGTAAGAAGTAGGCGCTCGGCTAGTTCGTAAGCCACTCACCAGACCGAGCAAAAAAAAAATGCAAACACTTGATGTCACACCCTCAGTAATACCTACTCGCTCTGGCATTCACCAACTTGATGAAAATCGCACAGAAAGCTAAAACTTTGGGAGGAGATGCGTTCTACACGTAACGACAGACTAGGGGCCCGGGCGAGTACAACGGAGAAAATTCCGGGATTAGGAGGAGTTTGAAGATAATGATCAGGAAGACACAACGCCGAAAAGGTCCGAAGATCCAGCCGCTACTCCAAAGTAAACAAACTATGCTGAAAGCATAGCCAGAAACATCGCAGCACCAACAACAGCATAAATCGATGCACTCGCGGACGTAGCTAACAGAGCGAGCGCGCCGCTGGTGGATGTAGACCCGGAGGAGGTGGCTCCAGCGGACGACGTCGGCTGTGGAGCCGTTGATCCAGCCGAAGAGCCACCCGATGCTGTTGTGGTGCTTTGGAAGACCTTGATTGACTGGATTTCGAAGTAAGCCTCATCAAAGTTCGAGCCGTTGCCCCATACGGTGTTCTGGAGGCAGGCGCCGCGTGATGCGCAAGTCTGGGTCTGGTTGTAGTCGGCCTCTGCGAGGAGTTATTCCTTATCAGCAGAGAGCAAGGCATATCCACTCACCAACAAAGTCGTTGATCGCTGGAATTGATGTAATGAGCTACTCATGAATGGGAAGGTAGACAAAAGCATCGTACCTCCACACAACGTGATATCGAAGATCAGACTCTGCGGTTTGAATACGGACCCGACGTTGCACGAAGTAGAAGGGACATTGAAAGCTGGCGTGCCGAATGTGGACGTATCGAGGGACGTCGCATTTCCTTTCAGGGATTGTGGAATATTTGCACGCTGAGAAGTCGTCAACTCATTCGAAGTCGACCCCAGTAGGACATGCGTAGCTTACCTCGAAGAACCAGATACTGGGCGTAAACGTGGTAAGGACAACAAGGAGGACGTAAGGAAACTCCTAACGCACGAAATGCCAGTTGACGCTAGTTCGGTTATCCAGATCCCACCGCCGACATTGGAGAAGTTCGGCCCCACTGTATTTTGATCTGTGCTATTTGACGAACAGCCCTGCGCGCCGACAGGATTGCCTGCGCTACAATCCATGCTTGCGAAGGCGCTGCTAGTTTGGGACGGGTTCGTTACGGTGCAGCCCTGTCAGCAAGATCCGTGAAGTGCACATATTTTAGTTGAAAGTTGCGCAGCATACCGGTATTGTATGAAGTGTGTAATGGCTGTCCTGAATGCTAGGAAATGTTTGCAGGAGTCTTTCCGAACCAATATTCAACTCACAGGTTCCACGACTCAAACGTGTCGATTTCGCCTCCCGTCGGCCAAGGCGCGAAATTGATGGACGTGTTCGTAGGCGTCGACCAAAACGCACCCCATACACCACACTTCTCAAGGTCGTAAGAGAGTACAAGATTCAGGTTCTATGCAGCTCACCCCATAAGGAACGTGAGCGAAATCCGCAACCCACAAACTCCCAACGCCGTATAGATCATTCGTGTTAATCCGGACAGAGTTGCGCTTCTCGACAAGGGTGGGACTAGTGATTGGTAAGGTCGTGAAGTTGTCAACTCGAATGATGGCGTTATTCGCTTGAGTAATAGAGACGAGTTTCTGGCTGAAAGCATCTTGCCGGTTGAGGTAGCTGGCGTGAAGAAACAAGGTCACCTCAAAACGAGAATTCCATCACACCAAATGATCACGCACATTACATGGCCATTATTCGTATCGTCGACTGAAACAGGAAAAGTTAACATGGATAGAGGCGACGAGGGATTTGTGTACAATTGCCGTAGAAAGTCCAATCGTCGAAGAAAGAACTGCCTTGGTAGGTCTTCTTCAGGGTATACTGAGCTCGAACGAACGATATCGGGAGTCCGAGCACAAGCGCGACGGCTAGCTGATGCGCACGCATGACGACGCACAAGAAAAGACAGGCGGGATATGGAAAATGCAGGGCGAAAGAGCCGTCTTAAGCTAATATGCCCGCGAATTTATAGTATCGAGCCGTGTACACATCGCATCCTTCGGAAGGACGACAGGCGCCAAGGGGGCAGGGCGGCACACGGTCGTAGTGCGGCTCTACAGCACTCTTGATCGAGCCCATGCGTGATATGGACGCCGTGTGAGACCGCCCCGACCAATAATAACCACTGAACCAGAGAGAGAAGAAGTCGTCGCCATGGCCACTTTTCCTTACTAGTGCTCACTCATCGTAGACAAGATTCAGCGGTCCAGACGAGGTGATCAATGCTGACTGAGTTCTGTCTGTGACGGATAGATAGAAACCAGGTTACAGGGCTCGGAAGGGCCGTGTTGCAGTACCGTGCACACAGCACAGAGGGGTAGACGCCAGGAGCACCGTAAAGCACGGAACAAAGAGTGAACGCCGAAAGAACGATCGTCGGATAAAATGTTATGCAAGCGGACGGGGGCCGCTCCAGGGATTTGCCAAAGATTACAGCTCATGCTAGCAATTGAACAAGGAGTCAAGCTAGTCAAAAGGACAAGCTTCAATCTACACCTTAATGTCGCAAATCTGGGATCATGCTTATAAGCGGGCACCGCTCGTAAGCGGATTACAATATTAAAAATTCGATCATAATTCGGGACAGTCCGATTGTTGCCGATTGTAAGCTGATTATAATACTGTCGGTTACCTCACAGGCAGCTTGCAAGCGCCTGTGAGCAATTATAAGGGGCTTATAATAGCCCCTTGTGATGGATCCTTTGATGCTTACAAGCGTTATAAGCGACCAGGCTTAATTGTAGCGATTTTGGCGCTTATAAGCAATTACAATCTCATTCCCAGATTTGCGACATTTTTCGGCGCTCGGACTATTCTCTCCGCGGTCTTCCTTGGGAGAAGGTACATACGCACTGGTGCTTGCATGCCCATGCGGTCAACTCACAAGCTCATGACGCATGTGGGAATCTTCACAGACGACGATGTTCAGTGTTGAGGTAGTGTTTTGAGGTTTTGCTGATCGCGATAGGAAAACCCTGTCACCACATACCGATTCGCCAGCACAGCACGAGAAGGTGCGACGACCGTGAGGGGCAGAAAGAGTATGCCTGCATAAATCTGTCATGTCGCGAGTTATATTAGCCACTAAACACAAGCTACGGATCAAACGGTCAAATTTGAGGCGTAATTGTGACTAGAACTGGGAATTGTGCGGGAGCCGGTTGATTGGCTCCGGCCAGTTAATAGTAGTAGTTGCTCAAATGTGAAATGAAGACGATATCAACATCTCCCCGATCGCTTTTGACAGAGTAGTAACTACGTGTACTTACACTGAGAGGGTTTCATTGTGGGTAAACTTGCGAAGAGGCGGAGTGGTTAGTACTACGGGTGCACTGCATGCACAGAGCAGCTGCACAGGTGAACGGTACTAGTACATTGGCACGCGTGTATGCTGGGAAGCTTGCTGCACGCCACGGGAACATTATCGTTCATAGTTACAGTGTTGAGAAGGCTTTGTACAACCAGACAGCATGAGTCTCATAACTTACACGTAAATACCGTTAGATAGCGCCATTAGAACAAGAAAACACTCGTCGGCAACCCGCTCTTACCACCCACCAGGCATCTCGACACCGCTCCCTTCACGCCGTGGGCTCTCCTCCGGTCCAAGATTCAGTTCTAGGTCCAACGATCTCGCAAGCGCGGCATCTCTTGCTTCCTGCTCCCTCTTCGCCCGAGCTTCCTCCTCCTCGCGCCTCTGCATTTCGTGCACCACAAGCTCGTCCGCGCTGGGGCTCGGCCGCGGCATCGCAGCAGATGCGGGAGCCGGCGCTGGGGGAGGAGCGCGCGGGTGTGAGGGCTGCTCATCGCGTGGAAGGGGAAGAGGAGACTGGTAGCGCCGCTCCAGGTAGGGATCCGGAAGTGCATCTTGGCTTGGCTGCGACGACGTGCGCGGCGGAGGCCCATGCGCATAGGGATACGTACCGGGAAGAGTCGGATAAGGACTCGACGAAGGATGGTATGGCACACCATTGGACGGATACGGTGTCGAGGCTTGCTGGTAAGGAGCATACGTGCTCGGCCGAGACGGCGGATGATAGTGTGAAGATGGCGGGTAGGTGATAGGCGGGGAAGTGTGGTAGCCTGTGGACGGCGCGGGACTCGGACTGGTCTCGGGGACAGGAAAAGTAAAGCCGGCTGGCGGTACGGGGGAGGGGGAATAGGACTGCTGTGGAGGGTAGGAGGGCTGGCGTGGGGAGATGGGGTGCGTTGGAGGTGCTGTTGCGGGGGAATTGTAAGGCGGGTATGGAGAGGTGTACGGCTCCGCGGGAGGACGCGGGTATGAAGTGGTGCGTTCTGGCGCTGGATGGTGTTGTTGCGGGTGAGTGGGGGCAGGAGACGGCCCACCATTGTGGTAGTGGAGATTTGGCTGAGGATTGTGCTGAGTCGGCGTGGGTAGATCGGGCTCGCTCGTAGCATGGGGAGTGTACAGCGTCGTAGGCCGCGGAACATCATGACCAGCAACGTTTGGATGCACGCTAGGACCTATTTCAGACGTCGCTCGTGGACGTGATCCCGGTCCTGCACGAAGTATAGCAGGGACAGAATGCTCGACTGGCAGGGGTGGCAGCGCGGAATCGCGATCCTTGGGAGAACCTGAGTGGCTCCGGCTTCCGGGAACAGCGAGATGTTGCGGAGAAGCATTGCTCAGCTGCGAGGTGCTGGGGCCGTGTGCTGCATAGCCTGGTCGATGGTCGCCATGAGGCTGCGCTGGTGGGCGAGCTTGCGGATGCGCCGGTGGGTAGGCCTGTGGGAGGGGTGCCTGAGGCGGTCGTGCTAGACGTTCTTGGGGAGTGAACTAGAGACAGTCAAAACCATGGCGAAACTCTGTAGCGTTTGACGCGCACCTTGGACTTCCTACGGTTCAGAGGAGCAGGACCGGCAGCGAAAAAGGTCATCTCAAGATAGATTTCCCCGCGCTGAGCGTCGCCAACCTTCAGTGGAACCCAGTCTGGCGAGGGGTCGGATGCTGGTCTGAAGCGAATGTCTGCTTTACATACCGTCGAATTCTCCTGAACGGAGGGTCTCAGAGATGTCGACCTCACCCTCTCCTAGAAGCATATCCTCTTTCTTTTCCTTCGAGTAACAAGATATGACAAGCATCTTCTTCTTTCCTGCTATGTCTCTGGGTATAGGGAACCGAAACTCCTCGTCCCAGACCGGGTGCTGGCCACCCTTAGGGTCAACCGGAGTCTTTTGCGTGGTGCCGTTGAGGGAGATGACCGCGTAAGGATCCTGCTTGTAGAACGTGTGGTTGTCAATCAAGTTCTGAGCCTTGAGAGCGACCACAACGAGCGTGCCAAGGATATCAAAGGACTCTCCAGGCATCTCGAGCTCGTAAAATGGAGGTGAAGGCGCCGAAATCGGCGAGGAGGAAAACGGAGAAGGGACCTCAGAGAAGGCGATAAAGGATGCTCAAGGACGAGTCACAAGCACTGGGTGTGGTGATGGAGGTGGCGATGGTGGATTCGACTGAGGAGTGGTGGGTGCACGGCTACAGGAACGAGTCTCCGGATTATTGGTTTGAGCGTCATCGCCTTCGGGCTCACTCCTCTGATTATCACCGCCACTTCCAATTAATGTCAACACAATTCCATTCCTCCCCTCGCCTTCCAAACGACCATCCGGCCCTTCCTTCATCTCTCTTGATATCTGGGTGGTCCGGCGAATTTCCTGCCACGGCCCATGCCACGCCTCCGGCCAGGTCCCCAACTTCCACCGCTCCGTTTTCGTCTCGGAGGAATTGGTGTAACCTCATGCAGCCTCCCCAATGCTCCCTCCGCAGAAGCCCCACCACGAACTTTCAAGCCGTCCATCCTAGCTAATATTTACAGTAGCCCTTCGTGCTCACACGAAGGTGCGTCCAGCCGAGCGAGCCAATAGCTGGCACAGGACGCTTGCGTCCGTCCGTCACCAGCCTCCTACACACCCTCTCTGCGAGGCTCGCCTACCCGAGCGGCGGTTCTCGCACCAGTAGGGCCTGGGAGTCATCCGGCCACACACAACCACATAACGAGTCGTAGGTCCGCGGCAGCTCGCGAGTTGAGGCTGGACAGCCGTGGACGGTTCGGATAGCTTGCATTGGTGATCCTCGTACATATCGGAGAAGTCTATAGATTACAAACGTATCTGTGCGTGATCCGAGTCCGCACTGATCGACGGCGGGTATCTCTGGCTTGGCGCGAATATTTGCAAGGGGCCTCCTGGGAATGGAATGACGTCATGCCGCGGAGTGCGTGCAGCGGTTAACTTACATCTCCTCGAACCGGACGATTAAGCGGTCAACACAAGTACGACAGAAAACATGAGATTTTGGGCGATTGCAATATTTTTTTGCAAGCTGGTACACTTGATGTCCGGAAGCACTGGTGATGCCGAAAGTACTGTACTGTTATAATTGCTCTTTAATTTATTTATTTTTAAATCACGTTCGGTTATAATTGCTCACAGGCCCTGCAAACTGCCTGTGAGGTAACGGACAGTATTATAATCAGCTTACAATCGGCAATCATCAATCGAACTGTCCTGAATTATGATCGAATTTTGAATATTGTAAAGCTGCACCCACTTATAAGCATGATCCCAGATTTGCGACAATCGTGAGAACATGAAGAGCCGTCCGACTGGTGAGGCTGACGCGTCGCTGCTCAGTACAGATTTCGTCTTGTTCTTCGACTAGTCAACCGCCAGTACTGTTGCGAAGCCTTAAACCGTACATGTGTGATTGCTCGTCTCTTTCACCACGTACGACTTGGTTGTATCCGGCACAGTCACGATCGGACGGCTGCTCAATCTAACCGTGATATCGTCGGCGAGCACCAACAGCCTGCGAGGCTGGGCTGAACACCAGCAACGGCGCTGGTTAGATTCACTTTCCACTGGCAAAGAGGTGTGGCAGTGAAAGCACCCTTTTCAGTCCAGTCAAACTTCGGCTCGGGATTTCAGGATTCATCGATATTCATCCTCGACCCAATCACATATCCATCCACCCATGAATACCAGCACATATCAACGTCCATAGACCGGATTCTAGAAATCCAGCAGTGTCGTCCAAGACTGCAACAAAACTCTAGAAGCGAGTGCTCCGCAAATCTGACTTTCCTTCGATGCAGCCCTCCAGTTTCGCCTAGGCCTTGACCGGACGGATGGGCTCCTGGCGAGGCCAGCGTCTCGTCTCGCCTCCCAACCCCACCATGAAGAGGTCCTCGGGCTCCTGGCCGTTGCCCTGGATCGAGGAATTTTAGCATCAGCGTCTCCACTCCTAGGCGGAAGGCGTGCTTACGAATACGTTCCCAGGGAAACCAAGGTCGAAGGGTACGATGCTTTCGATGTAGCTGATGTGCTCCTTAGATAAAGAGACGGAGAGCGCCTCAATATTAGCGTGCAGATGCTCGACCTTACGCCCTCCAATGATAGGGAAAACGTAGGGCGTCTTTTGCATCACATACGCGATCGCCACTGACGGCGGTCCATGAGTACGCTACAAATGTATAGCAGAGAATCCTAGGATCAACAGCACGTACCAGCCTGGATGCTCTTCGCGCCCACTTCCGCGGCGATTTTATCAAGCGCAGCGGACATCTTGCGCTCGTCGTCGTTGCGCTCCCAGGTCTTGATAATGAATGTGCGGCCGTTCTCGCCAGTCTGACGGCGTTGTTCCTCCTCTGCATCCGTCCGGATCTTACCACTGCAAAGGACGTCCCACGGCGCGAGAGCCATGCCTGGGAAAATATGTTGGTTGGGGTCTGTGGTAGTGAGTGGCTGACTCCTACCTTCAGCTTGGGCCATTGGGATGATGTCGCGCTCGAAGTCACGCGAGAGGACATTCCACCGACCCTGGTAGATCACGAAAGGGGTCTTGCCATGGTCGCGCGCGTATTGATTTGCCTTTGCCACAATCCATGCCGGCGTATCTGATACCCCCTATATATGCCAGAAGTTGAGTCTTATCACAATATCAGGGCAGTGCCGAGACGTACCAGGTATAGGACTTTGCCTGATACGACGAGGTTATGAAGCGAGTTCATAACTTCTTCCACGGAAGTGCTCCAATCCCACCAGTGCACATAGAAGATATCGATGTACGAAGTGCGGAGTTTCTTGAGCGAAGCCTCGAGAGAGATGCGCATAACTTTGGTCGAGTTGCCGACATATTGGATCTTCTGTTTGATCGAATCGTCGTGCCTCTTATATTCTGTCGTGTACTAATGACATTTGAGCATCAAATCTGTAGCGGATGCAAAGCAGACAAACCTTCGTCGCGATGACCATCTGATCACGGATGCCACGCGCCTCCATCCACTCGCCAATGAATTGCTCTGACGTCTCATCCTGACTGTCATGCGCGATCGTGCTCAGTACAAGCCACGGAACCCTGCTAAGAGCGGAACTCACTAGGCAGACGCCGTGTCAATAAAGTTTCCGCCAGCATCATAGAAGGCGTCCAGGAGCTTGAAGCTTGACTCCTTGTTCATGGACCCCATACCGACACCTGCCCATGCGTCGCCGATGGACATGCCTCCAAGGCATAGCGGCGAGACACGGATACCGGCTTTGGGCGATAGGACACGATTGTGGCCGAGGGCCGTTGCGGCCGGCGGGTGCGGATGGAGCATAGGGTTGGCGAGGTTCAACTGTGACACAAGAGACATGTTTGAAGCTACTTTCTACGCTTGGTGAGGGAGGAACGACGTTGCTAAGGCTGATGAAGGGCCATGTTGAACGACTGGGTATTTATACCCATCCATTTCTCACCTCCCGAGTAATTTCGGGCGTCTTTGCATATGAAATACAAAGGTTGAGCTATGCCGAGCACAGACGTATGCGCGGCGCGTGAGGCTGTCTGTGAGCGCCGCATGACCCACTTGCACCGTGAAGACCGGTTGTACTACAAATTTGCCAGTACTTTAGGCACTTAAACATGTGGATCCGTCGCAAAAGGTTATAGAAATATGAGAAAATGACCCGCACTCACATTGGCCCGAGAGCATGACGTGGCAATAGTACGTGAAGCAGTCGGAGGAGGACCCATCCGGGCCTCGACGATACAGACTTGCTGAAGAGTGTACACGAGCTTGGCTGACGCAAAGGACTGCGCTACGCCAGATAGTTCAGCTCGGTCTCATGTCTGCCAAATGAGCAGGTGTCCTGTGTCTTGCCCAAATGACCACGAAAAAAGTACTATACGGAGTGAAACTATTAGATGTGTTTGGTCTTATAGCGCCTTTCTAGCCATCCACCGGCTAAGTATGGCAAGATATCCAGAGAACAATGGGTTTCGCACGACTGACTTGAGCGTGAGCTGGCGAACATCATGTGTCTAGCCGCGTTGACTGTAACGAAAGTGAATGGGCTGGCATTACGAATCTTTCCGGCAACGGAGTCGTCAACTTTCCATTCGCAAAGGAGTGCGGCAACGAAGGCATCCTTGCTGGTCCAGTCAAGCTCCCGAATCCAACGTTCGCTACCGAGCCAGTTGCATATTCAGCCGTGAGTACCCGCGTAGATCAGCACACGCATGTCATGTTCCAGGAGAGCTGAAACGTGAGACATTGAGAATTATAAGCCGTCGCCGGTAGCGGCAAACGCCGGATTGACTGTTCTGAGGATGGAGAAAGCCGGTAGGATCACCTTATCAACGCCAGGCTTTTCGCGCACATTGTTTCGGGACAGGTAGCCTTCAATTTCCCTGAAGCAATTCAGGTTCGCCTCGAAAAATCGGTATTGTGATGAGCCTGATAAGCAGATAGCAGAGGCCCCCACGATCCTCGCATGGGAGGTAATACCGTAGTAGTTTAACCCTGTTCGTAAGATCTCTTGCAGTATTTTTGAATATAAAAGGCGAAAGGTTATAATGACATACCACTGCGCTTATAATCTCGCGACTATAAAAATCGACTACAGCCTCGCAATTCATCGCATCGCACTCCTCCATGAATGACGTGTTCCACTATTTCTGGCATCGAAGCCGTGGATAGTGCTATGGGGAAGTCGAGATGTGAGGAAAAAGACGCACGGCTTTCTTCATGCGCACACAAGTGCGAGGCCAGAATCATGGTATTGAGAATACGAGTAGCCAACGTCAATAGGTTGGTAGATAAAGGAGATATTGATATTGTTGTTCCGAGGCTCGGCATGAAATTCAAGACTTTCCGCTGCGTTTCTCACGCGACATAGACCTACCCACTGCAGCAGCAAATGCGAACAAGGGTCTATGCACTCACCTAGCTCCATCAAAAGACCTACACACCCTTCGGGTCCTAGAAACCATAAGCAGACGTGTGCGAAAAAGGACAGACGCAGAGTACCACACACCTCCGTCGGTTCAGAGGATGATATCGCCTGGGTTTCTTTGACCCTAGCACTATATTCTAGAGAATGAGTAAAAATGACGACCGAATCGGCGCCGACCGTACTTAATGCGCCGACAGCAAGGCCGACATGTACGAAACTGCCTGTCTCACCGTAAGCTGGCCACGCGTTTGCAGTCATCCACTGCGGTACATTCATAGTAGCCCCTCCTGAGACGGTCAAGAGGCCGTAGATGGCGATGATTACGAACATATCCAAGTGTTGGAGATTGGTTGAGCCGACCCGATTGAGCTCTTACTCGCTCTTCGATCGTTGGGCACAGGACTGGCGCACCGTCCACGCTGGCTGAGAAACACAGCCAGAGGCCGCATACTGTTGTATGGGGGAGAAATACCAACTACTGACATCTATCAGGCCCCAGGAAAGTTCGAAGAACGGGATGGCTTTCGAAGCAAGCCTGTGAGCTGTCCGTGATGTGCGAGGGCGGAACGTTGGCGTTGAGCTCGAAGCCTGAAGCTTGAATCGCCGCCTGAACTCCTTCCGGTGGCTCCCGCGACCTTGACTATACTTGGGTATGCGCAACCCCCGCCAAACCATGCGTCCAGAGCGGATCACCACGGTCCGGTATCCGGCGACTGCGGACATCCGGATAACCCCTCCCTCAACAGAAAGTCGTGGCAAATGACCCTTTCCGTCCATCTAAAATTCGCAGAAAAAATAGGTAAGCTAGCCAGGTACTATATACAGGGGATAGTAAGTAGAGAGCACTTCTATGCTCAGTATAATGTCTTAGTATCTGTATATCCTGAGGCTGTGCGCATGAGTAGAGTTCTACCTGCTCCAAATCCTCATGATCATCCTCCGCCTCAGGGAAGATTCCTGCCGCTTGTAAATTACCGGGAACAATGTCCATTGATACTGTGGTGCTCTCATGTGTATGGTATGCCATGATAGCGGCAACAAGGTAATCAATCTTGTCGTTCTTATTCCCGCCACTGATCTTCAAGTTGACCTCCTTGTGGAGCATAGCTGTGCCAAAAGCCGTGTTGGGAAAGGGCGGCACAACTTTTTGTGTATGGAAAGGAGGAGCTTGAGATGGTGTGTGGATAGATCATGTCGAGGAATCAAATGCATTGGCAGGCCGAAGGCCCGTTATTACATAGGGGTTACAGTGACAGCTCGAAGCCAGGGCCACTACTAAATATTCTAAACGGCGCGATATCGTAGCGGGACCGGGGACCCGGAGGTGGAAGGCGCAAGCACCCGTAA
>MU273590.1:0-82581 GCA_022160365.1 Vararia minispora EC-137
CCCAAGACGTGGAAACGTATACACCCCGTTTTTCATGCCTCGATCCTCACGCCTGCCGTCGATACCGACGCCCACGGACCCAACTACCTCGAACCTCCTCCGGAATTAATCGACAATGAAGAGGAATGGGAGGTCGAGATCGTCGACGGAGGACAAGTCGGACGAGGATTTAACTACCTCGTCCACTACATCGGGTATTCGGACACCGAGAATCGCTGGACCCCCATGAGTCAGCTCAAGAACGCCAAGGAAGCCATCGCTGAGTACCACGAGCGTCACCCCTCTGCACCCAAACCGCAGAACCTCGCTCAAATTCTATCAGGGAAAAGCAGGCCCACATCCAAACGTGCTCCCGGCGTAAGCACGTCCTAAGGGGGGGTAATGTTACGGTTTGACGCCTCACCGACCCTATCGACGCCACACCATAACCTCGGCACACGCCCTAACATCGGCTCAACACGCATCGGACGCCTCACCTAACGCGCGCCTCAATAGACGCACATCACTTCAATAAGCGCGCGCCTCCCATAGAAGCGCGTATCTATAAGCGGCCCGGACCCTAGTCAGCAACAAAGACCAACAAGCATTAGTCACAGCCTCGGCCTTAGTCACCGCCTCGGCGATGACTCACGCTTAGTCGTTGTCCTATTGTTCCTCCGCTTACCTAACTATCTCACGCACAGACCATGTACTAGTATATAAGGACTCCCTGCTCCCTTGTATTTCCTTAGCTCGTCCACTTGTACTACCAAGTGACTCGCAATCCACCACCTTCTCTCGCTTCATCCCCCGTCCGCCTCAACCCGCTCCCTTCGTCACTAAGTCCGTGCAGCCCGGGGGCATCCGCTCGCTAAGTCCTTACATTCTTCACTTTTTTAGGATCTTTCTCATGGCCGTTCGCCACGAGTGCACCTGGAAGTTTGATCACTGTTACAGTTTGACGCCTCCCCAACCCTATCGGTGCCACACCATAACCTCAGCATACACCCTAACATTGGCCCAGAACGCATCGGACGCCTCGCCAAATGCACGCCTCAACAGACGCGCGTCACTTCGACAAGCACACGCTTCGCTACAAGCGCACGCCTCCTATAGAAGCGCCTTGTCAGCACGTACCCATAAGCAGGCCGGACCTTAGTCACAGACGACGACCAACCAACATTAGTCACAGCCTCAGCCTTACTCATCACCTCAGCCATGACTCATGCTTAGTCGCCTCCCTATTGTTCTATCACTTACATCACCCTCTCGTGCACAGACCAGGACATGGTATATAAGGACTGCTAGTCTCGTTGTAATTCCCCAGCTCGTCCACTTGTACTACCAAGTGACTCGCAATTCCACTACTTTTGTCTATTCCCCTCGTCACTCAAGCCCTCCCTCCACTTTCACTAAGTTCGTGCAGCCCGGGGGCATACACTCAATAAGTCCTGACAATCACCGGGCAACACGGACGAGAGGTCATTTAGTGAACATGCATCTGTTACACGAAAGAATGCATGGAGTTTACAATCTTCCCGAGCTACATCAATGCTCTCATCAACTTGAAGTCGCGTGTTCTTCGCAACCTGCCACCTGACTTTCTCATTACGACGACGGCGATTGGACGCATCCTAATAATACAGTCGTCTGTCGATACGCCTCGAAGCAGGAGTTGTATTTACGTAGTTACTCCATATCTCTGTCTGACTGGATGGCCATTCAGCGACTTCGCCTCGAGTATCTTTGGCCAAATCGCCGCCGATAATTCGACTGGGAGAGATGTAGAAATGGGTATCATGGAGGGTAAGGAAAGATCACTGTTGATGTGTGGAAACCTGACCGTGAACTTGCCAGCCAATGGTTCTGGGGACAACGCCAGTCCATCAGATGGAGAAAGGACTGTCACGATCGAGGAAGGGAGGGCTGTCGTTGCAGACGGATCGGGCGCTGTCTCTACGCCAGTGGCTGCTCCCGCCACCACCGTTGTGCTGACGGCTGCCAACAGTCCCGCATTGGGCGTGGGTGTAGGTGGAAATACAACAGCAGTCCAGACGGATAACGGAGTGGAGATGAATGCGGGCGGGATGGTTGCAGGCTGTCTCTGCCATTGGTACGCCTCCTCTTGATCTCAGAACATTCTCTCTCATTTGCTTTAGACCCGGGATGGGAAACACGTCTTGTTCGGTTTGGCTGTAGTGGCCGTCTTGATGGCTATCATCGCGCTTGGGATCGTAGTCATCCAGAACCGGAGGATGATGCAGGCAGCTTGAGATCTCTTGTGGCCTCTCCCCCCTTCTCCGCAATGCTTTCGCACAAATGTCTCGCTTTTCAGAATACGATCTATAACTTTGTCATAGATTCCTGTCCCGCCCTGCTATGTACATACTCGCCATTTGTCCCAATCGAACTGATCTGTATGCATGGACTTGGAAGCCCGCCTTTTGCGAGATGCCCTCACCTCAGAATCACCCGGTGCGCCCCGGAGGGGCCGTGTATGGGACAGGATGGCGTGTGAGACCTGTATCTGGTGACCGACATCAAATCCCGTCAAAACAGGTCACCGATCAGTCTGCAGGGGAGACTACCTTGTCCTCTTCCAATTTATCCATATCCGTTTCCCATCCACGCCTCCCTTCCACTTTGACCCTAGGCCTACATCTCTCACTCACCCACTCAACGGAGTCAACCGACCAACCGATTTATCAGAGCTATGGGCCAGCGCGCCTCCCGGCCTTGTGGCTTCGAAGGCCAGCTAATGCATTTCCGGTCGATGTCCATCCTGTCCCCCTCCAGCGTCTCTCCCACAGGTAGTCCTCGACTCCCTGGGACTACGGCATACGTCCCTTGCGATCGTAACTGTCCTCCGTGATCTCACTGGAGTTACTTGCAGCTGACTATGACAGCTGGTCTGTATATCGTGCGCACAGCAGAAGAGACAGCGGCGCAGTGCGATGACCTGTCGATGCGTTAATTGGAAGGCGTGCTATGGACTGACTGTACATCTCAAACACCTTCCGAGCTCTAATAATAGAATATAGTATGTGCTTCCTTTTCATAGGGCTGGGGAGAAATTGGTGAAGAAACTAAGGGTGAAAATGGGCGGCGCAGCGAGGAATACAGTTGGGCTTCGTTATAGAAGATAGAAATGTGGGCGCGACAAGATAATCGGAGTCGAGGAAGGACCGAGCGGCCTGCAGACAACAGCGAGGCGTTCTGGGTCCTTTCCGCATCCTAGAATTCCTGTCGTCCATGCTTGCTTTCTACTTATACAGCAGCTGCCGCTGCGACTACCCACGATTCCTCCTGCCTGCCATACGTTGCCATGTCCGGTCAGCCCAACACCCAAGGCCCCCCTCATCCGTCTCAGGGTGTCGCAGGTGCCGCCCCTCCCTACACCCAATACAGCGATCCTCTCGATCGCTTCTGGAGTCTCTACCTCATCGATGCCGACAAACAGGACGCCAAACTTGTGGAACGGTGGAAGGGAGCTTCAGATGGAATCCTCATCTTTGTAAGGAATCTTGTCCATGTGTCTCGGGCAGAACTCACGGACTTTTGTAGACTGGTCTGTTCGCGACGACTGTCGGATCATTCATCATCTCTACCTACCCTAACCTCCAACCCAACTCATCCGACCAGAGTGCTGCGACACTGCTCGTCATCTCCCAACAGCTAAGCCAGATCACCCAGCTACTTTCCTCTCCAGGTACAGCTCCTTCGCAACCTCTCAACATCACGTCTCCCGCGGCGTTTGTCACGACAAACAATGCAATCCAAGTCAATGTCTTGTGGATCCTGAGCTTCTTTCTTAGTTTATTTTGTGCACTCCTCGCCACCCTGGTCCAGCAGTGGACGCGCACATACCTCGCCGATACACAGCGTCGCGGATCCCCGCGTCTCCGAGGCCCAGTCCACTCTTACCTCCGCTTCGGCATAGAGCGCTTCGGCTTCAACAATGCTGTAGACGCTATCATCACACTCCTCCATGTGTCTGTTTCCCTGTTTGCGGCAGGGTTCCTCGTCTTCGTCCTTGACCTGAACGACCTTGTCGCGCGCACACTCCTCGCCATAGTCATCACGTTCGGCGTGATATACATGATCATGACCATGCTTCCGGTGGTTTTCCCGGACTGCCCCTTCTCGACCCCGCTGACTCTACTAGTCCGGGTCGTGCTCAAGTATCCCGCCAGTGTATGCGCCCGAATCATGCGCTCTATAAAGCCCTATTATATTGTTGCCAGTGAGGAACACATCACAAACAAATGGTCTCGCTACTACCATTTCTTCAAACGTCTTTCTCTTCCCGGCCGTCAGCATGCCCTATGGCTCTGCCGTGCGTATAAGTCGCACCAACGACCGGTTCACGTACTCAATCAAATGGCGGCCAGCCTGGACGAGAACGACGAGATCTACGAGTTCATCTTGTCCCTACCGCACTATCAACAGTCCCTTGAGAGAATGGGATGTCACCTGTCCAGACAAGCATGGGACTCTTTGACCCAAGATCGTCTTGTGCCTTCCTTTGAAACTCTTTTGCGGTCTTTCAGGAGTAATCAGGCTTCGTTATCGCCATATAAGTCTAGTCAACTTGCTCAACTTGTACGCATGACGAATGCCACCGTTCTCCAGCGGGGGGGTCCCAAGAACATAGTTCCTACTGGTGGACCCTTTTCTGTGGACATGTCAGGAGACATCCAAGTACGCGCCGAATCCACAGAGGATATCTATCGTGCTGCCACTGGAGGCTTGGAGGAGTGGCTCAGGGTCTGTTATTCCGGAAGCCCTGAAGCGTCTTTCCTAGCGGGATGCTTGCTTTCATCTTTGCTCGTCGTTCCGTGCGACGATTATTTCAGCGTGGATGTAACAGCATATGCCATACCTTATCATTCACTCTTCCTGCGGATTAGAGGAGGATCTCAGTTCGCGGTCCGCCGCGACGTCCTTCTGTTGTCGGTCGGATTTGACCCATTGTTCATGCGCATCCAACGACTCCTGTTCTTCATCCGTGTCATTCTTTCTTATGCCATCTTGCCGGAAAGCCCGGTCGCCGCCCACACCGACATCTGGCAACCCATCCTCCGTGGCCTCCACTGGCTCACCATGAAGGTCCACTTCTGTTTCCTACCCGACGAGTCACGCAGGATCATTTGGAAGATTTATCAGGTTTTCGGCCGCGACGACCTCGTGCCTGAAGGGGAACGTGTACCATGGAACGGAGAAAAGCGAGTCGACCTCAGCGCTGTTTTTGAACAGTGGCCTGTTCTTGAGGACGTCCTCCGCTCCCTAGCGGACGCAATCGTAGCCCAACATCACAGCCGTTCTGTTGTTCATCGCTCATCTGCGCCAGCGATCGTGCTATCTGCCGAGTTCAAAGTTCGATACATATGGGACAGGATCTTTGCGGAAAGACGTGGAAACAACCAGGAAAACCATGAGGATGACTCGGAAGGACGTGTCGTTCGTCGCTGCTCATCAGCCCCAGCCATTGCGTCATACAGCGAGCACGGCTCTCGACAGCCCATGGACGGCAAAGCCGAAGATAATGGAGACAACGGTCCGGATCCTGCCCCTGCAAGCGACCATATCTCGCCGGACGACATCGTTTGACGAGTGATCCAAACGGATATCTTCAAACAAGGGAACGTGAGCGATGTATTTTTTCTGCTATTGCTTCAGTGTGCTAAACCTAAGTTTCAGGTAGTAGACAAGCCATATCGTGTCGAAGCGAAGTTGGGAACGTTTATATGGCTATTGAATTCGTGGGGTGTCGGGCGTGCGGGAGGAAGAGAGGAGTACGCCGGATGAATGCTCGTTCAAGTTTGCAGTCGGTGTGGTGTACACGGATTCGCGGAACTCGGTGATTAGCATGCATTCTCGCGAACACCCTTCTCGTTTTGACAGCGGCACTTGGAATAAATATATTAGGATACGTACTGGGCCAGGGATACGAGTCTACGACACATTGTAGGAGCGGTCCAGATACGCGACTGGGTGCGAGTCGCGTTCATGGGACGATCGAGCTAGGGAACCGTGCTGCGATACAAGAGACCAGCCGTGTATAGATAGTCATATAGGAGGGGCTCATCGAGCGCAGGTTATCGCACTCTGATAGCCGTATGTGGAAGGGAGGTCGAGGACAGAGGTACAATCGAGGGGTTGGTGACAAATAGTGCGTACCAAAAACGAAGCGGGAGAAGTGCCACAAGGCTGAGAAAGGCGTCTCCGCGTGGCCCTTCGTCAGCTGAGTGAACGAGGACGGATGGAGATTGAAAGTCTTACGCACTGTATTGGCTGTCGAAGCGCATTGCTTATTCTGCTCGGCGCGTACAGCACGGTACCTACGAGAGCACGCGCGCACGCCTCGCGCTGACGTCCCGCCCACTATGCTTTAATCTACGTTCTCCGCACTTGCGCGCGAGAATTGCAGCGATAGAGGCGCCACGGCACCGAAAAGGCGTCCTGGGACAGGATGACGAGAGGCGAGCGGCGCCAGTAAGCACGGTCGAGGATGACAGCACGAGCACATCGGGGTACAGCCGGACCTAGACCGGATCGGAGAGCCGGTTCGCGAGCGGCGGACCTGAGGAATCAGTCGTCACAGGGGAGCACAGTCAACGAGGTACCAGGTAGCCAGGGACGGTATGACATGGCACACAGTAAGCGCAACACGATGAGTAACTAGAGGACGAGAGGCATTGGAGAAGGGCGAGGAAGGGCAAGGAAGGGGCTGAGGAAGTGCGGCGGAAGGCGATGACGCTCGATGGCCGGATATGGGCTGTACGCGTGGCGCCGTCTGGGGTCGTCTGTGAGACATGCGAGCCAGTTGGAGAGGTACAACTCCCGGTAGGAGGGAAGGACGAGCTGGAATGAGAGGCAGAAGTTGATTGAGATTATTTGAGGGAGCCTCGAGGATCGGTTCAGCTGGAAAAGGATGGACAGGATGGCGTGTGAGGCGGCGCTGCGACGGGCTGACTGAGGACGAGGCCCGATCCAGCTGACTTCTGCACCACCACCGCCTCGTCCTCGTCCTCGTCCTCGTCCAACTCTTTCATCTCCGTTTCCCATCCACGCCTTTCTTTCCTTTCCTTCTACTTTTACTTTACATCCTTCACTCATCCCCTCGGCCTGCCAAAGCCATGGGCCAGCGTGCCTCTCGGCCTCGCCTCCCCGACGACGAGCCACCGCCATCCACCTCGTCTCCTTCCTCCTCCTCCTCTCCCTCCTCCTCCTCTGCCTCCCGCTTCCGCCGACGCTCGCTCCTCGGAACCCTCCGCTCCAAACGATCAACCACCAGCACAGATCCCTCCCAATCCTCGTCCTCATCCACCTCCTCGCCCGCCCCCCGCCGCTCCTGGCGTCGTTGGAGCCGCGCCCCCATCGGCAACAAGCGCAAGGACACCGACGCACTCGACGAAGACGACGCAGAGACTCCTGAGCCCGACCCGCGCCAACCCGACGACGCACCGGCACCGGCACACGCACCGCCCCCCGCCTCTTCGTCCCCGAATCCGGATCCTAGCCCGCCCTCAGAGCCACCCGTTTCCCTCCCACCGCCACCCCCGCCTATCCTCGTGCCCGCTCCACCGCCACCCGCACCTGTACCTGGCGCTGCGTACCCGCCGCCCGGAACCCTGGTCGTCGTCCAGGGTGTCGTACACACTACAGACGTCTCCACCGCTGCTGCTGCCGCTTCGACTACATCAGGCACAGGGACATCGTCCGCAGACGCTTCGCGCCGCCGCCCGTCGTCCGTTCCGCCTAGCCGCGAGCGCAGTCGTCTCTCGTCGTTGCTTTCTCGCCCGTCGTCGGTTGTTCTCGCTGAGCAACAGGCTGGGGGCGGTGAGAGTGGGAATGCCGATGGAGAGCGAGACGGAGAAGCGCAAGGCCAGGGCGAAGGAGAAGGGCGGCAGGAGGGGGATACCGGCGCGGGCGCAGGCGCTGCGGAGCAGAACAGTCAGCAGCAGCCCGCGCGGACGCCGACGCTGTCGCCGACGAGCATCGACGTCCTCGGAACTCTTCTCAGGTGCGTCGACCGTCTCCATTCAATCGTCCAGACGCGCGCCCAGCTTTCCGGGCTAACCATCCGCCACCGCCGCCGCGCGCGCTTGCCTCGCCTCGCGCGCGTCACGTTCCGCCCGCGCGCCTGCGCCTTTCCTTTTCCTTTTCCGTTCCCGCCGTACACGCGTGCTGACGTTTCCTCTCCAGTGTCGCAACCGCCGCGACCGCCGCCTCGCTCGTCACGGGCTCTACAACTCCTCTCTTCTCCTCCGGCCTCGATCCCTCGCCTCCCTCCTCCTCCCCTTCTTCCTCCAACCCACCTCTCTCCGCCGCTCCTCTTCCCCCCGATACGACCCGCCCTCTCTCTCCAACGCCCACCGCCTCCTCCCGCGACCGCATGCGCTCCGCCTGGTCAACGATCCGCGACCGCTTCGGACTCAACCGCGGCGGCGTGGGCGGTATGGGCGGTGCAGGCGCAGAAGATCCCCGCACGCAGCTGTTGGCGGAGATGGCGCGCGCCTTTCATCTTGGGATGGGTCTTGATGGTGCGGAGGGTGAGCAGGCGCAGGTCCAGGCTGGATCTGTAGCGGCGTCTGCGGGTCAAGCGGGATCCGCATCTGTAGCCCAAGTTGGATCTGCACATCAAGCTGGGTTGGCACCGCTAGCTGGATCTGCACCGCAGGCCGCATCTGTATCCGCACCGCCCCCGCCGCCGGAAGACTCGTTCGAAAGGTTTTTGCTGGATCTGCAGGTCGATTTGAGGAGGACGCTCGGGGTGCCGCAGGCTGAGGGCGAGGGTGCGGGTGCGGGAGAGAGCGGGAGACGGGATGGGCAGGACGAAGATGAAGACGGGGCCATTGTACCGGAGCTCCTTCCCTGGCCGATAAACCTCGACTTTGCAGACAGTGACGACGCGCCGGCGTCGAGCACGCCCGACGACGACGACGGTCAACCTATGCGCGAGCAAGAGCGCGGGCGCAGGCCCGGAGGCGGGATCAATTGGTGGCGCATGTATCGGTTCCCGCCTATGCCTGTT
This sequence comes from Vararia minispora EC-137, assembly GCA_022160365.1. Classification (NCBI taxonomy): domain Eukaryota; kingdom Fungi; phylum Basidiomycota; class Agaricomycetes; order Russulales; family Lachnocladiaceae; genus Vararia; species Vararia minispora. The sequence continues at coordinate 9,017 of MU273590.1, forward strand.
CCACCGGGGTACAGCGCGCCGACGCATGCGCTCGGCGTGCCGGTGCATGATGTGGCGGAGCCGACGATGGCTGGATTTAGAGCTACGGCTGGAGCGTCCGAGACGGCGTCGGCGTCGAGCACGCCAGCGTCGGCGACGGCATCGGTGCCGACGGGCACGTCCGCGACGAGCGCATCCGCACCGGGATCGGAGGGCGAAAACGACGGCGATCTAGGCGTCATTGTGCCTGTTATCGTCGTCGGGCTTCAGTCGGTCAGCACACAGCACGCGCTCGCTTTGCCGCCCGACGCGTTGGCGGCTGTCGGCGAGTACGCGCATCCGCATCCGCACACGCACGCGCACGCGCATGTGCCGGGCAGCGCGGAGGCGGATGGCGGGGACGGGAGCGAGGGTGATGATGATGACAATGATGATGCGGATGGAGATGGGGAGAGGGGGAGGGGCCGACCGTGGCGCACGAGGGCGGCGGAGGCGATTCGCGGGCTCGGGCAGGGGAGTAGAAGGGCGAGGCGCGAGGAGGCGGCGCAGGACGAAGCGGGCGTGGGCGCGGCGCTCGGCGGGCCGGGGAGCACGACGTTCTTTATCTACGTCATCGGCGGTGCGTGTTCTTCCCGCTCTCCTCCCTATCGGTCGCTGATCCGCGCACATGCGCACAGGCTACTACCCGCCGAACCACCAGCTGGTGACGGGTGCGGACCCTCTAGACTCCTTCGAGGCGATGTGGGAGCTCGCGGAGATGCTCGGACAGGCGAAGCCGCCGACGGCGTCGCGCGAGGATATCGCGCGTGCTGGGCTCGAGGTTATATCGCGCGCGCGCATGCGCGAGTACGAGAAGGAGGGGCGCGTCGCGGGGATGTGCGTCGATCGGGTGGGTGGTGCTCTCTGCTCGCTGCCGTCGGCTGATCGTGCCGTGCGCAGTGCCTTGTTTGTCTAGAAGACTACGAGGACGAGGACGAGCTGCGGCTCATGGGATGCCGGCACATTTTCCACCGCGCATGCGTCGACCGCTGGCTCGAGACGGGCCGCAACAACTGTCCCGCGTGCCGCGCGCAGGTGCGTGCTTGCACATTATCCTTTTCCCATCTCTTTCGTCCGTCCATCTTCGTCGCTGACCGCCGTCATCTCGCAGGGCGTCTCGCGCAGCGTCGACGAGCCCGTCCCGCCCGCGCACACATAGCACAGCGCACTCGCCGCTCTTTCTTTTTGACTCGCCCGTTTGTCTTTCTCGTTCCTCACGACGTCCCTGGCCCTCCTCTCACCACTACTGCCCCACCATCCCAGCCTGCCCACGACCCTCAGCTCATCTCATGCGCCCGCTGCTTACGCACCCATCTCTGCCCGTCCGAATCTCACTCTCACGTGTACCGTTATCGTACTTAGCCAATACAGTCCCGGCTCCCCTTTCGTCCGCCGTACAGCCCCGTCCACTCCTCGCTCGCCGAAGCGAACTCCTCACGCGTCGAACGACTTCTCCTCTCTCACGTTCTCGACTGCTCGGTCTCGTGGCTCTCTCGTCCAGGCGCCATCGCTCGTACACGCCGCACGCATGCTGATGCTCGAATAATATATGTTTCGTTGCGCGTGCGCTGGGTGCGCGATGTGAATGGTGTCGCGGGCTGGCCCCGTCTATTCTATTCGGTCGAGGACGGTACGTGAGAGACTGCGGCTGATCGTGTCCGGAACCAGCATGCGAGGGGCCCGCGTGAGCAGATTGGACCAGCTGCAGGCGGATGCATCGGAACTAGCTGATTCTTCGAGCTGCGGCTCTGGCTTCGGATCCGCAGCGAGGTCGGATGTATCGTGTCGGCGGCCAGAGTGCGAATCGCCGCTCAGACTTGTATCTTCCTTGTATCTCGAGATTCCGGCCTTGCTCGCCTTCATGCTGCAGCTGGCTCGTGCTCGCTACGGACATGCCCAGCCTTCGTCCAGCACGAACCTGTGCATGTGTGCGCTAGTACAGTTCGCATCTCGTGCTCTCAACGCGGTAGTTGCATAGAAGAACGGAGGGAGGTGCCCGGGGCCCCGAGCGCGAGGACGACGAGAATCCTGCCGTCGCGGGACCTGGTTTCGCCGACTTTGGCTCCGCTGCGCGTGCACTTTCGCGACTCGAACGCGTGTTCCTCCGCCTTTCTGGCGCCTCTAGGGCACGCCTCGTCCCTGCCGCAGACGACAATCTGGCCTCCTTTGCGCGTCTCCTCGAAACCGCGAGCAATACCCGAGCGTGTTCATGCTATTTCAGAAGCAGTGAATATTATGTTGGTTCTGCTGAATTATAGCTGAGGATACTGTATTGTACAAAGGAGTCCTGGTACAATCCCAATTAAGCGCTATAATCCTCCTTGAAGAAAGGAAAAGAGGGTTCGTTATCAGCTACCACTCAAGGCTAGCGACTCCGCCTGGGACTGTAGACGACCACCACTCCTCTGGTCTACCGTCGAGAACCCTGCTGCAAACGAAACCCTTCTCAGAACTGGATAGGAACACATCTTCCAATGTATGCGGCTCGTCTGCAGAGCTTCCGTCCTCGTCGCCTGTAGTCATAAAACACAGCGCGGACCGCTTCTCCCAGGTCTCTGCGGTGGCTACGGACTTGCGACTGCGATGGAAGAGCTACGATAGGGGAGGGGTTATCGTATGTAGAACAGATCGCCTCGAAAAAAGGCATACTTGTACACGGGCGTCCAGCGGGGGTGCTGCGTCCGCCTCGAGGGCTACGGTGCCCCGTTTTGGATCGCCAGACGTGATCGAGAAAGCCTTGACAAGCTGCAGAGCGATATCAGCCGTTCATACGAGGGTCGCCATAGAAGAGCAGCAAACCTGGCCGTCCTCGAGCACGCCCACATAGAACGAATCTTCCTTCGCGTCTTCGTTCTTCACACCACTTCTCTTGATCGAGTCGAGCAGGAGCTGTGACGGGTTCTTACCGTCGAGGGTGTGCACGAGGTTGCCTTCCGCCCTGCGCAGCTAAGCTCTCAAAAGCACGCGCGGTGAACGGTTAAAGCGTACCCCGTGACGACCATGGTGTCTGAGATGGTGTAGAGGTTATGGTACCGTGTCTTCAGCGACGGTCTTGGAGGCCCAAGCAGTGCGATGCCGACGGCACCGCGAGAGAAGACCTCGCCGTCGCGCATTAGAGTGTATGGTCGGCCGGTGACGAACGGAGTCGGTGCAGCGGTCATGCCTAACTTTACCGACGCGCATTGATTAGACGTGTCAACGACCAGAGATTGGACAGACCTTATTCGCGTTGGGGAATGCTGTCAAGGCCTGTGCTAGTCCTTGCGGCGCGTCATCGGTCAGCACGATAACGGAGTGAATGTCTTCGGGTCTGAGATAAAATCTGTAGAAGAACGATGGACGAATGCTTATGGACGCACCTCAATGCCTGCAGCTCACCAGGCAACCTCTCCGTCGCGCGACGGTCCCATAAATCCGGCCAGCTTACTCCCCCTGCCGCTACCCGCCTGAGAACCTCTCCCTCCCCTGAAACTGTCTCCTTCGTTTCCCTCCTTCGTCCAACCTGTACTCTAGGACGCCCAGGAATATCGCTGCGAAACGTGACCGCACGGGCACGGTCGAGCCACGCGAGCGAGCACGCCGTTCCAAGGCCAGGCAAAGATGACGATAGGCAGCCAACAGAGCCCACCTTGGACAGGCTGGATAGCTTTGCAACCATGCCTGCCAACACGTCGGAATGTACCGAGGCCGACAGAGTAAAGAGAAGCGGGTGTTCCTTGAGCTCGGCGGGGACGCATGACATGCTCTTCCAAAAGTCGGCAGTCGTCCGTGCGACGACTGTCCGTGCGTGCAACAATGCCATTTTAGACTAAAGGCTCTCTTTGAATCTTCCGCTGTTAAAGAGTAGATGTTGAACTTGCAGCAGCGCCGAGCCGTAGCCTGAGGGCTCGAGTTGATGCACGTTGATGACGACAGCGCTACGTCCAAGCAGCCCAACCACAGCACATCTCAAACTTCGTGTCTTTCCACCATCATCCCAACCTCGGATCGCTCAAAATAGCAACATTACTACATAGAATGACACAGCAGATCGCACCTTTCGGAACTTGGACGTCTCCAATTACGACCGACGCGCTTGTCCAAAAGGTTCGCAGAATTGAACAACCTGCAGCGACGCTTGTCGTCAACCCGTGTTAGAGCACAACCCTACTCGATGTCATCGTCGATCCAGTGACCCGGAAAGCGTATTATCTAGAGCGGAGGCCTTTCGAAAGTGGTCGATCGGTCTTGGTCGACATCGTATCGGGAAAGGACGTCTTGGACCAGCGATGGAACGTCACGACCCGCGTGCACGAATACGGGGGTGCAGCGGCCGTTGTTTATGACGGAGTCGTGTACTTTTCGCATGGCGGCGATGACAGGGCCTATTGTTTTAACCTTACTGCTCTGGGTGAGCCTGAAGCAGTGACACCGGGTGAGCTTCTCGGCTCACGGAACATATACGAGTCTTGAACCTGTGTTTACCGCGCATATAGCGAACAAGCCATGGCGGTATGCGGATTTCACGGTGCATCCGACGGTCGGTCCTATATGTATCACGCGAATATACCCACAACTAAGCACGCCTTTAGCGTAGGAATATCCTCGTATCTATACTAGAAGACCACACCCGTGACACGCCTCAGACGGTCCTCAATTGTCTCTGTATTATCGATGTTCAAGCCAAGGCTGTGTCTACGCTCGTCGAGGGAGCTGATTTTTACGATCAACCGCTGTTCTCCCCAGACGGCAAACATATCGTCTTCCGATCGTGGAACCACCCGGACATGCCGTGGCAGCGCTCATCTCTCCACATCTTCAGCGTCGTCGACACCGACGCCCGCATCGAGCTGCGGGATGAACTTCGCCTCACCTGGGACGGGGGCAAGAATGTTGCCGTGGGCTACGCGAAGTGGCTGGATGCGCAACGACTGGTCTTCCTCAGCGATGTATCTGGTTTCTATAATCCCTACTTGTACGATCTGCAGACGAAGCAGCGCACGCCTCTTCTTTCATCCCCATTGCCCAATGACTTTGTTGTCACTTCTTTCCGTCTCGGAGGCTCTCCTTACGTTGTGCTCTACAACGACGGCAAGGCAGTTGCCGTTCTTTTCGACACAGCCGTCCAAGGGCGCAGTAGCTTGGCTTACTTCGACTTGACCTCGAAGACACTGAAGCCAGTCGATAGTCGTCATCTCGTTGCCACCAGTGCTATCCGTAGCGTGAGCGACAAGGAAATCATCTTCATATCACAGTCTACGACGGCCCCGACAGCCGTCTCCAAGCTTCGATTGCAAGATCTCACACAGGTGCCGATCGCAATTCGATACGAGGTCTTAAAGTCATCCACGGCATCGCTTGACTTCCCCGACGGCATCATCTCGCAGCCCGTTCCCTTGCTTCTCAACCTGGGTGGAGGTCTTGAAGTCCATGCAAACTATTATCCGCCAACGAACCCAGGCTTCAAGGGCGATCCTGAGAAGGAGAGACCACCGTGCGTCGTGCATAGTCACGGCGGACCCACAGGTCAGGCCGGTATGGGCCTTGTGTGGGATAAGCAGTACTTTACGAGTCGAGGCTGGGCATGGTTAGTACAGCTTACAACCTATATCCTCATTATTAACGTCTATGCCCCAGGCTCGATGTCGATTATAGCGGATCGAATGGTTACGGCCGCGAATATGTGTATGTCATCGGCCCCTCCCCTGACTATTTACGATTCATTGTACCTTAGCGACCGCTTGAACGGTAACTGGGGCGTTACCGATATCTCGGACTGTGTCCAAGCCGGCGCCGCCATCGCCGCTGCACCTCATAACCTCGTCGACCCTGCTCGGTTAGTCATCCGTGGTGGCTCGTCCGGCGGCTTTACAACACTCGCCGCCCTCTGTTCGTTTCCCGACGCCTTCGCCGCTGGCACGTCGCTCTTTGGGATCAGCGATCTCATCAAGCTCGCCGAGCATTCGCATAAGTTTGAGAACCGATACATGGAGAAGTTACTTGGGGGATCGTGTGAGGACGTTCCGGAAGTCTACAACAAACGAAGCCCGGTCAATAACGCTCAAAAGATTAGGTCTCCGCTCCTGGTGATGATTTTTTCGCCACATCAATTATTATGTGCTGAGCCCTGGTTCTCCTTCTAGATCCTTCAGGGCATGGAGGATAAGGTAGTCCCTCCTGAACAAGCTGAAATCATCGTCAAGAAGATCCGCGAGCAGCGAGGGCACGTGGAGTTCATGAGCTTCGAGGGTGAAGGCCATGGCTGGCGTAAGAGCGAAACGATCAAGGCCGCACTTGAGGCTGAGATCGCATTTTACGAGAAGATGCTGAAGATATCTGTCAACCGCTCGAAGACATAATGGTGTGTCCCAGGTCGCATGTTCCGGGATGCAACGATCCCACCTATACAGCTAGGCAGACGCATTGTTACCGCAACGTGTGTGAGGGTGCGTTCTCGATACTTTGCTCGCCAAGCGGTTCAATCAAACCATATGCTCAGGACTCGCTGTAAGACTAGAAGTGGGACGTCAGATTTCACTGTTCGTTCGTCACCATATCATCTACTACGTCCAAATGAATGCCGAATGGGAGGGAGATGTACGATAAACAGTTGTATCATACGCCGGGTGATGACGTTTACGGTGCGCGGTCCTGAGGTGAGGAACGTGTTTCATGACTCTGGCTCTATTCAATTAAATGAGGTCGCCTGAGGCACTTTCCAGGTTTGGCTCTCGCCCTTATCGTTTCTCTGGAGCACGCCACGCGCTGGCACACTATGAACGGTAGGATGTGCTCTCACTGGGCCAGGTTGACCCTGGTCGACCAGTTTCTCTGCTGTGAAACGGATAACAACTCCAGTAGAAACCGAGGGAATTCAGTGACTCCCACATTGTTACTTTTTGTTTCTCGCCCTCTCACAACAATATCTCTGCCCGGATTTGGCCGGCGATGGTTCTCCCACGCAGGAGCACATACCCTGTGGGATTTGAACTTCTTCGAATATTTGTCTAGGGAAAATCATGCTCTCTTCTGCACTCATGAGACATGGCGTGGGAGTCGCTTGCGAAACTTAAGCACTCCGCACGGTTCACATTACGCACGGCCATGTTCATCGCGTCCCACATGCCCATCATCTTTACCTAGATTGATTAGACATGATCATCGCCCATTGCGAAGCTTAGTGGCATGGCGTGTGTACGTTGAGGCGACGCAGTCGTTTCTACTCAAGCCTCTCCACCAAGCAAAAGAGCCTCATCACAGAAACAGGGTTCGTCCGTGCTTTCGCGTGGCGCAGAGCTCCTTTTTGCGGTGGGCGTATAAAACTGTGTATATCGATCTTCACTTCTCTAGCCTCCGGCTGCACCGCGATGCTCTGGTCCGCTCTATTATCGCTCTCCCTAGCGTTCGCGCTCGTCCGCGCCAACGACACCAACGTCACAGCCGTCGTGGCTGCCTTCACTGCTGATAATGTTAGCAGTAGTGCCATAATAGATTTCTATGATCAAGGCTGAGCATCACGCAGGTCACAGCAGATGCGAACATCACCTTCACACCATCTCTCATCCTCCAAGTCCAGTTCCCGCAACCGGACGGCACGGTTTTCAACGTCACTGCTGGTGCTAATGTCCCGCGCAACGGTCTACCTCCATCTCTTGCAGTCCGCCCATTTCTGACCAGAATCTGTCGCAGTGACCGCCCCGTTGCCCCTCTTTAACGTCCTCACACCGACCGCAGACCCATCTGACTTCGTCGAGGGCGAGGACCCGCCTGTGATCGTGCCCTCGGCTCAGTCCTTCGATTTTGGCAATTTCGTCATCGCGATGGTCGACCTCGACGCGCCGACACCTCAGAACCCAAACTCGTCCGAGATCCGGCACTTCCTCGGCTCTAACTTCACGCTCTTCCCCGCGCAGAACCCGGACGCGCTCGCACTCATGGTCAACTTCACGCCCGCAATCTCGGATTATCTCCAGCCCACGCCGCCCGCGGAGTCGGACGCGCATCGGTGCGCTTCGACTGCTTGTGGCCCTCAAGTACTTGATTGACGCCTCTTCGCAGCTATGTCTTCTTAATCTACACGCAATCACCCGACTTCGATGAACAGACTTTCGTGACGCCCAACACCCCGGTCTCTGATTTCAGCATCAGCGACTTCGCCACCGCAACCGGCCTTGGGAACCCGCTCGGCGGTACCTTCATCTTCGTCGCGCCTGACAACTCGACGAGTGCGTGATGCGTCAGTTCCATTCTTCATTTCCTGCTGTGATTGACCCATACTGACGTCCTTGCAGTCCGACAATAACGACAACAACGTCGACGGCAACGTGTGGCTAAGCGGCCGTTACTGAAGCATTTTTAAGCCGGTCGGACAACTGCAGCTGCGCGTGTTCCGATAGTTTCGGTTGCAATCCTGTCTTTTATTAGCCTATATTCATCGCGGTACACATGCTGAAAGATCGGTGAGAGTGGTACGGGGAGAATAAAGAGGAATAAGTTAGGGTAAGCCTGAGAGATAGCGGAAGAGGATACGCGATCACATGACCGAATACTATTGATGCGAAATCGAAGCGTCAGGACTCGGGAGAGCTTTGCAGGTCTCATGGTCAACCGTTCGATACGAGGCCTCGAGAAGCTTGCGTGCATGCACGACGCCTACATAATGGATTTCAAAAAGCTAAATCACTGAAGTGAGAGGGGTAGGAAGCGTACTGTAATTGCCGTCAGTTTTGGTCGTCACGGTTCAAGTTGTTAACGCTTGTGACTTTCACAAGGACTTTCAACTTAATTAGTACAATCATCGGAGCCTTACAATCGAACAACACTAGTACAGGACGTTCTGCTGACAAAGGTTCAGTAGTACGTACCTCCCACACCAGAGAAATCCGTATGCGCCCACAAGCTTGTATATCCTAGATGAAGGCCGGGTGATGTTGCGATGTATTCCTGCCACTGGCAGTGAGAGCGAAGCGTCGCTGTCTGAGCAGATAAAATCACGTGATCTATCAGCCAATCAATGAAAAATACTATCGAGAGATCATGGGAAAAGTACTAGTCGAGATGGGGTATGGTACTGTAGGTCATGATTTAGAGTAGCGAGATAACCGCCCACCCTGCAACCCAGAGCATGGCCATGAGTACCTCCCGAGACACGCTACCGTGCTCGTAACACTACCAACCGCGCGGTAGCCATCGCGACTTGTGTGCGTCGAGTCGCATCGGCGCACTACCATAGCGTACCGGTGTCTGTTCTAATTCTGCCGCATGCCGCACGACCGTCATTGTCGAGCCGTCCACTTCGGCTGCACCGCCATTGTCGCCGTCGTCGCGCTCGATCACGACGCTCAGCGCGGCAACCTCCGGATGGAGCGGATAGACGCGAGGGGGGAGGGGCATGCTTTCATTGTGCGCTTCCTCTGCCATGAGCAGGCCGAGGTGCCTTAACCACAAACCAACGGATTCCAGTGAGACGTGCACCTCCCACGAGCCTCCCTCCTGCGCCTCAAGGTCAGTCATCCACGCCACCTACGCAATAGGACCAAAATGGACCCACAGTCATTGTCTTACAGAGCGCAGTCGTGATTCCGAACGCAAGGAACTGGCCCGCCAGGTGCGTCAAGGCGGACATGGGCATCAAACGCCACGGTGGTAAGCCCGCAGCCTCGTTCGCGCGCCCATTCTTCTCTAGCCACTCCTTGAACGTCTCTGCTTCTTGCACTGCGTAACCCCCGACCATCTCCACCTCCTCCTCGAACTTGAATAGTTCCGTCAATGTCCTTGGCTAGTAGAAATTCCAGCAGTACTTACAGCATTCCGATGCCAATACGGTGACATGTGCGCAAACGCACTCACATTGGCATGTACAATTCCTGGCCTCAGCTTGGCCAGATCCTTTGGCCCAAGCCCTCTGGCTTCGAGTACTCCAGGCCTGTGACGATGTAAAAATACGTCCGCGTCCTTCAATAGCTCCTGGAGAGTCGCACGGTCCTCCGGAGCGTTCGTATCGAGGAGCGTCGTCCGTTTCCCGCGGCTGGTCTCGACGTCCCACTCCGGTATGGGCGGATGCATCGGGCTTGAAACTAAGAGTACGTCTGCACCGTGTGCTGCTAGCGTACGCCCCGCTATAGGGCCCGCAAGCACGCGTGTCATGTCGAGCACGCGCACACCTTCTAGTGGACGCTTTCCAGGGGGGAATGTGCGCAGCGGACCATCTTCGATGCGGGAGATGGAGACAGGAGAGATATTGCGTGTACTGAGGCCCTGCCAGTGTGCGTCGATGGAAGAAAAGGAACGTAGCGCAGCGCCAGCAAGACCGCGTTCGAGGACGGCGTCGACGAAGTCGTATGCACCCCACTGCTTCAGCGTCTCTGCAGCTGAAGCTCTTGTCGGTTCACATTGTAAAAGTTCAACAAGACCCCTCTTTTCGCTACAAGGGATGGGTAGAGAGTATCTGTTAATGTGGATGATATGAAGAGGAAAGAAGGAATGGCACACTCCGGGAAGTTGGCTTGCAGGCGGACCCAGCCGTCCTTCGCCTCGTACATGCCTGTCAGCTCATCGTCGCTCTTCGGACGCGGAAGCTTCTGATCTATCGTATAATAATTCTCCGAGTCTGCGATTTACGGATCAGAATGGATGCGATAGACCGACAGACAGTTTGGGCGCACTGAACTCGATAACTGCGTGGCGTGGGTCAACGCGCACAGTCTGCTCGACACCGGTTCGAAGAGCGTGGAAGTGCGTTGCGGCAAGAGCAGAGAGACCGATAGCAGTCTACAAACGTCACAATCAGCACTTTTGGGGATCTCGGAATGCTTTGAGTCGAATAAAACGCTGAAGTGCTCAACCCCGACAAGAACTCTACAGCCAAGAACAGCACAGTGTGAGGCTTTAAGCTTTCGCAGACAAACGCACCTGTGCAGCTGTACCTAATTTGAATGCAGAATTGACCGAGGGATCCGGAGCGTTTCCCAGAACGATCCGTTCGATGTCGTCCGGTGGTAGGCCATGGTGTGTCCAAACAGCTCGCACCGGCTTCGCGAGCATGTCCCGCAGCATTGCGTCTACCATCGGGCTCGGCGAATCTTCTGTATTATCAGAACCCATCGTTTACGGCGGAGATCTGGATTGCTATGTATCGCGTTTGAGTATGGGAGGTGGAGATCCGACGATGGGGCGGAACTACTTCAGAGGCGTTGCGATGGGCTTGTTCCCTTTGCAGTGCTTGCACGCGCTAGAGCCGCCGACAGCCGTTGCTGTCAAGCGCGTGAAGAGGAGAAGATAACAAAGTCGCCTAATGCGCCCACAGCGCAGACTGTACTTATACGCACTCGATATGATTCGATCCGACGCATGGAAGAAAGAAAGCACGTCTATGCGAGACATGCCAAATCAGCCGCCGCTCAGGCTCGATGCGATCCCCAGCCCATCATAGCACCGCGCCGCGGCGTGTTTAGGGTTCGTGGAAAAATCACGGCCATTTTGAGAACCCGAGAGCGGAGTGGATATGGGTGGCGATATGCTAACTTAGTACTCAGTACTCAGGCCTCAGTGCTCAGGGCGTCTGGGGAAGCAAATCAGTTTAGGAGAGAAACTTATTACTGTACCCGGTCGAAAGAGGGCCAAACCTTGACTGAAGGCTTAGTCATAGCTATGGCGCTCGCATATTGGCTGAGTAACGTTCCTGTTCGTCCCGAACGGGCCTCCGATTTAACGACTTCAGCGCAAAGAACGAAATGAGATGGATACAGTAAAAGTGCGGCGCGATGGCGTTCAACAGAGTGACGATTTTGACGAAGGAGTTCGCGGACTGAGGCATCCCCGCACAACGTGCCTCGTTTTGCATCTATTTTTTTTTAAACCAATGTACAGGTAGATACAGTACACTCGGTCTGTCCACAGTCCTCTTGTAACGCAGCTCTTTATTAGTACCGTTTCCACTATATTATTTTTTCATGGTCAGCTTTCATCCGTATGTCCCGTATCGAGGACCGAGCTACACTACACAGCAAGCTACACAGGAGACGATTGAAGACGCGGCTTACGTTATTTCAAATAGAGAGCTGGAGGGCCTGTTTTGTACAGGAACTAGACGGTCAAAGAGTACCCTGAGTCTATGCATGACTGTGCTGTCAAGCTAGTAAAATGCTAAGACCTACTCTTACCAGGATGAGCTCTTGTCGTCGAGGACGCCACCGGGCGTGGCGTTTTGTATGGGAACACCTCAGTCTACGAGCCTTTCCGTCATTTTGTTGGTTTCTATCAGGCAGCACCCTTACAGTACAGTACAGTACCTGTCTTATTTCGACTCTAATGCACTGCGCTCGACGTGTCAGATTGAGATTGTGTCAGCCTAATGATTGCGGAGAGCGCAATAACTTACACCTGGTAGTCAGGGGAAACTTGAAAGACCGCATTATTATAAAAACTGTTGTCAGTATCGACTCAAGCTCAGGATACCACGCAATTCGTCGAAGCCCACGCGCCACAACGATAATCCCGCATCGACTGATCCCTGCGCTGGAGTGCTGCTTTTACCTCCCCCAAGCCACTGCGCCTTTCTATACAGCGGTGGTGTCCACGCGGTGTCGCGGCAGAGTGTCGAACCACGTCGGTACGCACGTGCGGTGGACCGCGTGCCTTGCTGTTGTCAGCCTTTGTAAAGCCACATTCAGTTCTCTTCCACATCAGACCGTGTCTACGATCCGACAGGCGATCAGGGCCCAGAGTGAGCGCATTTCAAGAGATACAGTACCGTACGTGAGGTGTCTTCCCGCTTTTGTTATAGGCTTTTGTCGCCCCTGAGACAGTCAGGGCTCTGGGAAGATTGCTGGAAAGAGACTGGAGGGTTTCGGCGGAGAAGATAGTGTGTGCACAACAGTGCCTTGCCGTGCGCGTACGGCAAGAACATATTCTGTGAGGGAGCACCCTCAGGCTACAAAGACTAAACGTGCCAAACTGGCGGAACTACCGAGTCCACCGTCTGTGTGAGAGAGATGTGCTATGGGCCACCCGTATATCGTTGGGATATAAGATATATCAGACAAGGTTATATCAGTGAAAAAGATGGAGGGACAAGGTGCTGAAACGTACCCAAGCAGGCAACACAAAGCTATCTAAGAGAGGCGAGCTGTAAACCTCCGCTCATCAGCAGTGGAGTAGCCACAGAGTATGACGTCGAGTTTCAAGCAGTAAAAGGCACCATAGGAGCCGGTCTGGGTGTTATTTTGAGGTGATATCGAGCGAACGCTGCATTGAGGTAGCACGTCTAGTTCCACGAGCAGCTCGTACAGTAGCCCAATAGTAGTACACTGTCCCCTAGCTGCCCTCAAGCCATCGCGGGGCATGCGCATCAAGCCGCATCGGCGCACACCTCACCCGCACCGGCGTCTCATCTAGCAGGGCCGCGTGCCTGATCGTCGTCAGCGTCTGCGGCGGCTGGTCCCCTGCCGTGCTGCCTCCTGCCGCCCTGCCTCGCTCGGCGTCCGCATGAAGACAGCACCCGACGTCCACGTGCAGCGCCGCAACCTCCGCATCAGGCGGCCATGAGCGCGTCGGAAGAGGCTTGCCCCTCCCGAACGCGATCTGTGGATCGAGCGTACCTAGACCGCGGAGCCACTGGGCTGTCTCAAAAAGCGAGACGTGAACGCAGTAAGAACCACCCTCCTATGACCCCCACCGCCATAACGACGAGAGACGAGAACAACATACGTCAGGGAGAGCTTGAGCAAGGAAGGACGAGGACGAACCTCAATAGTCTTACACAACGCCGCGCTAATGCCAAATGCAAGGAAATATCCTGCTGCGTGGTCGAGGGCTTGCATAGGCAGCGCACGGTAGGGAGGAAGGCCATCAGTACCTCCCCCGGACTTGTCCATGAACTCCTTGTAGGCTTGTGCCTCTGCGACATTCGTGCCGCAGAGGGTTTGGACAAGGGAGTCAAACTGTGACCAGGGCTTAGGCTGGTAGAATAAGATAGGTACGAAAAGAGGAGCTCACCCCGCGGACGTGCGCATACGTTGAATCGGGCGGGTACGCGCTCAGACTAGCGCAGACGATGCCTGGGCGGAGATGCGCGACGTCATGTGGAGAGAAACCACGCTTGGTGAGACTACCAGGGCGATAAGCTTGTAGGAACACATCCGCGCCCGAGAGCAGAGTTCGAAGCGTCTCCGCGTCCCCATCTTGAGATAGATCTAGCTGCGCTGTGCGTTTTCCGCGTGAAGTTTCGATATCGAGCACTGGAAGTGCGGGTAGACTGGGTGACGTGATAAGTAGGACGTCGGCACCATGTTCTGTAGTGATAGGTGAGAACGTGGTTGATTAGGACAGAGGAAAATATGACCTACCTGCGAGAGTGCGTCCGCACACCGGCCCGGCCAACACGCGCGTCATATCCAATACCCGCAGACCTTCTAGAGCATTTCGAAACCTCCCTCTCTCTTCAATCCGCCTCTTCTGAGCCTCGCCTATCTTCTCGATTCTGACAGGAAGAACTGTGCCTGGTCGATGAGCTTGACCCTCGGTATAAAGAGGGCTCGCGTCGAACGGCCTTAGCGCGACAGCACACATTCCGCGGCGGATAGCTTCTTCCTCGAAAGCTATTGCGTCCCAGCTGCAGAGGGCCGCGGCGACAGAGTGGCGGTCGGAAGAACAGTCCAAGATGTCGAGAAGACCCTGCTTGTGACTGTAGAGCGTGCAAAAACCGAGGCGCAGACACGATAGAAAATACTCACTGCGGAAAATTGGTGTGAAGGCGGACATAGCCGTCACGCGTTTTGTACATCCCTGCGAGGTCGTCGAAGAGCGCGACCTGAGGCAGTTCTCCATTGATGAGGTAATATTTCTCGCTGCCTGCACGGTAGTCATATGACGATACAATCCGTATGGATGAGAATAGACGTACTGAACGCAAGGACGGCATGGCGCGGATCGACGGTGACATCCTGCTTAATGCCCGTCCGGAGCTCATGAAACCGCGCTGCTGCGAGTGCTGACAGACCGATCGACGTCTGGCACAGGCACTCGTCAACGTGCTAACGGAAATACTCCAACCAAAAACAGGAATATTCGACCTACTCTAATAACCCACCTGCGCAGCCGTACCGAGGCGGAAAGATGATTTGACAGAGGGATCAGCAGAGGATGAAAGATGCAGTCTGCTAAGCGATTCAAGGGGCAGGCCGGAAGCCATCCATATCCTGCGTGCATAAGCAAGGGGATCTGGGTCTACGGAACACATTCCGGAAGCAGATAAGGCTAGCGATATTGCGGAGTAAGCTCGACGAACAGATGTCGTTGTCGTCGCCATCGACGCGTCGAGAGGACTCGAAGATTAATCGGTGAAGTCGGATTCGCACGTGGCTCGGTCGGCGTTGGCCGGAACCGAGAAATCCCGACGTCACGGCTGGCTCGGTCGTCGTTGTCTCGTTCATTCCCTCCCTTCATCCCTTTATCCTCACATGGTTTCCCGTGCGCTGTCTGCGTCACTCGGCCGTGCCCTCCGTGCAAGCGCGAGACGACCTGTACGTGTCATCGCTCTTTGCGTGTATGATTGTACCGCCAACTGGCCCGCCCACTTTTCTGCGCATTACGTAGGCCCCCCTCCGGACGTTCGCGACTGTGGTACCCCAGGGCCCGTTCACGCAGACGACTACTCTCTCGAATGGCCTCACGGTAGCAACAGAATCACGCCCGGATGCACAGACTGCGACCGTTGGCGTCTGGATCGACGCCGGCTCGCGTGCCGAGACCGACGCAACAAACGGCACCGCGCACTTCCTCGAGCATATGGCCTTCAAAGGCACTGGCCGCCGGTCTCAAACGTCGCTTGAGCTTGAAGTTGAGAATCTCGGCGCACATCTCAACGCGTACACGTCGCGCGAGCAGACCGTTTATTATGCCAAGTCCTTTCGGAAGGACGTGCCTCAGGCCGTCGATATCATTTCCGACATCCTCCAGAATTCCAAGCTAGAAGCGGGCGCGGTCGAGCGCGAGCGAGATGTTATCCTGAGGGAGCAGCAGGAGGTAGAGAAGCAGCATGAGGAAGTCGTGTTCGATCATCTGCATGCTGTCGCATTCCAGGGTACGTATCCCGCTTGCCCTGTTTTCGACCACGTACACCACACTCTGTGTCTCACCGCTTGCTTCGAACGTTCCTTCTCATTTCCTTTGCAGGCCAGCCCCTTGGCCGTACTATCCTTGGCCCCGAAAAGAACATCCGTTCCATCCAGCGCAGTGACCTTGTCGACTACATCAAGACCAACTATACCGCCGACCGTATGGTCCTCGTCGGTGCAGGTGGCGTCGATCACGACGAGCTCGTCAAGGCCGCCGAGAAGGCCTTCTCCTCTCTCCCTGTCTCGAAAAACCCTCTTCGCCTCGGCCAGCAGTCTCACCCAAAGCCACGCTTTGCGGGCTCGGAGGTGCGCATCCGCGACGACGAACTCCCGACGGCACACATCGCTGTCGCCGTCGAGGGCGTCGGTTGGTCATCGCCTGACTATTTCCCGATGCTCGTTATGCAATCCATCTTTGGTAACTGGGACCGTGCACTTGGTTCGTCGCCGATGCTCTCCTCCCGTCTTTCGGACATCTTCGCGCGAAATGAGCTTGCGAACTCGTACATGTCCTTCTCAACATCTTACTCCGACACCGGCCTATGGGGTATCTACATCGTCTCCGAGAACCTACGCAACCTTGACGATGTAATGCACTTCACGCTCCGCGAGTGGGCGCGTATGAGCATGGCGCCGACGACTGCCGAGGTCGAGCGCGCAAAGAGCCAGCTCAAAGTCTCGCTCCTCCTTGGGCTCGACGGCTCGACGGCTATCGCGGAGGATATCGGCCGCCAGCTTGTCACAACCGGTGTCCGTCTTTCACCCGCGCAGATTGAGGGCGCCATCGACGCTGTCTCTGTCGACCAGATCAAGGCGTGCGCGCAGAAGTACCTCTGGGACAAGGACGTGCGTCGCTCTCCAGCTTCAATGTCGCTTGTGAACTGATATGGATCTAGTTCGCGCTCGCTGCGCTTGGCCGCGTCGAGGGCCTCCTCGACTACAACCGTATCCGCGCCGACATGTCTTCCCTCGTCTACTAAACTATCAGGTACTACTTCTTCTGCCTATTTTTGACTTCTCCCACGCTTACGCATCGAAGCAAACTCACTTTCCCTGATATTCTAGATGTGGACAGACGTGACGACCCTTGCTCTGTATCTGGCGTAGACCGCGCAATAAAATTCCCCCTTAATACCTAATGGTGCTCTGTGTTGATTCGCTGTTTGAGCCTGGAAGACAAGTTTGCGAAGGCTTGTGGTTTTCTAGTCTGCACGTGGACGGCCTTTGGGTACTGCAACCCACAGACCAGCCATGACTGTCATGAGGGACACTAGCCTATTTTCCCATCAATCGTTGTCTCGAGAACATGAGGCAATCAGATACTCACAGAGGCTGCAAACTCCAGATACCCCGCCCCTGCGCTAGCAGCCCCGCCAGGAACGGCACACCCGCGCTCCCAGCCGTCCCCGCTGCTGCCATGATGGAGATAGCGCCATTGAGGAGCGTACGAGGGAACAGGCGGCCCGCCTGGTGAACAGTGACGGGGAAGATGGGACCGAGAACGAGGCCGGCAAGCGAGATGGCGATACCGGAAGAAATGAGGGACGGGACGAGCCAGACAATAAGCTCAAGGGAGATGGCGAGGAGAACGTAGAGGAGGACGGCGAGGCGGTTGCCGAGCTGGGAGAGGTAAGATTACGTTGCTCTCACGGGGCTGGCAAAGGCGAGATGTTTACCTTCTTTGTTACTTGGAGGAGCAGGATGCGGCCCAGGGCGAGCCCTCCGAAGAAACCGGACGAGATATAGCCTGCACTTGGCCCCCCGCCACGCTCGTCGATTGTGTAGGTGACAATCCAGCCTGCCTGCCTTACTTTGCTGCTCATCCGTTTAAGGAGGAGTGCACGCACCGCCAATCGTGACCTCCGTGCCGACATATGCAAGAATAAACAGCGCGAGGAAGTATAACGTCTTGAGGTGGAGCAACTGCGAGAAGACACTTCCACTCCCGCGTTCGTCGCGTGCTGGCGGCTCGCCTATTTCGAGTAGGCACTCTATTGCATTACGTCAGCATCTTTTCCAGGATACATGACAAGAATAAGGCAGGACGGAAGGGTGAGGAGTACCTTCGAGCGAACGGAGCCGGAACACAAGCGCGAGAGCCACGACGTTGAGCGCTGCAATGAAGAGTGAGACGATATAGATGAAGGACCATTTCGAGAGCTGCGCGAACTGCGTGGAGGCAAGCGGTGCGGCAAATGCGCCAATGCCTAAACCCCGGCAATTGAAGCAACATACTTTAGTTAGCTACTCTTGCCAGAAAAAGGATATAAATCACTGACCATAGGCGCAATGCAGCACGCCGAGGCGTCCTGATGACTTTTGCATGCTCGCAACGTAGCCATTGGAATGGATGTCCTGGAGTGTCATTGAGAAGCCAATGATGCCCATAGCGAGGACGAAGACGGGAAAGGGTGGGGCAGGAGCCTGAATAATGTAGCCAACAATGGATAGTGCTGAGGCTGAATTAGTGCATCAGCTACTTGGTGTCTTTGGCGGAGGATAGGTAGATGGTGAAGCTTACAAGCCGCGACAATCTGTGATGAATTATAAGAACTAGGCTTTCACTGCACGCAATAGGGTGGACTCACCTTTCCGAACGCTAATCTTTCCGCGAGGTACACGTTCACCATCCCAGCAACAATGACGCCCTACGTGCTAATCAGGAATCTTTCAGCATCTTGACTCAACAGCCTACTTACCACACAGTTTGCAACGAAGAGCAAGGAAACGATCGTGTAGTTTACCTACCATCGTGTGGCTTGTCAGCACCCCGATCCAAAAACACTTGAGACGAAAGCACTGACGTTATACACCTGCTGGATCCTCGGCAGCAATGGGCCCGTTGCGCCATCATTCCACCCTATGAGGAACATCATCCAGCATAACGCACACATCTGCACAAACCCTTTGCGGCGCGGGCGTCCTGCAACAGCCTCACCGACTAGTACCGCCTCCGTGACTCTCTCGACCTGAGCTGTCGTAGGAATCGTCGGGCGCGCGCGAATACTGGCGGCATAATCCAGTATCGGAAGGGCATCAACTATCGGATTGCCGGTGACATGAGTGTTAGGATCTGTGCCACTCGCCTCCGGGTTTGAATGAAAGCGCCGCAGTGGGATCTCGTCTATTTCCTGTGTGGGGCTGTAGGCAGGGGCAGGGGTCGCGAGACTGGTACCGTGGCCCAAGGTCGACATCTTTCCAAATGAATGAACAGAAGTCTCTTGCAGGCAGCCGATGGAGGTTTCCGCACGAAGGAAAGCTAGAGCACCCGTTCACGCAGGAAAGGCAAGTTGACTTTATAGTTCATAGACGCGGTCTGTTCGAATCTGTGCACTGGCAAGTGCCTTGCTGAAAGATAATTGCACACGAGGTCGTTTGACCGGACGAGTGACTCGATAGCGCCTAAGGAAACCAGAGTATGATTGGCGTTAGGGTCGGTGTTTGGCGCTTGTTGGTATGTGCTGATGGGAGCGCGGGGTATCCTCGGTGAAACTCATACCACGTCTCTTTGCAAACCAAGCGGTGGGACCTGTTGTCGACCAAGCGCCTCCACCCTTGCGAACCCTAGTCGCCCTAGATACTTTTGGTTCTCCCTCGCTAATGGATACAGAGAGGGGTACAAGCGCATGATGAGACAGACGGCCAACTTCTGGTACAGAGCGATCACGTGGGTTTATGTTGAACACCGTGAACAGCTGGAAGAACAGCTGCTCGAAAATCTGCATTGTACGATGGGCGAGTACATGCCATCTCGCACGCGGCTTTCACGTGCCCCTGGAAGCGCATGTCATAAGATCCATTGAGTGAATGGGCGTGAAGGTGAGTGAATAATACAAAAGCAAGACCCATGGACAATGACAAGACTAAAGCGAGGGACTCATGACAATGCCGCCGCGTCAGCGAGGGAAGCCGCGCGCTGCCTCGTTCGGTGTTTGACGACCCATGGGTGCTTCAAAACCTCCGAAAGAGACAGACGGTCGTCAGGGCTGTAGCGCAGGAGCTACGAGAGAGAGAATGAGCCATCAGGAGAATGGTTGAAACAAGCTTCTGCTGAACGAACCCTTGTGATAAGATCGCGGGCCTCGAGGGATGGCCTATCTTCAGGGAACGTGAATTGTACCCTAGCAATGCGTTTATACGTCGCTGTGAAAATGTGCACGTGAGCCGGAGCGACGAAGTGAAGGTGCAGCACGCGCACCCCACTGGCCAGAGAGATCCTCAAATGGCGGTTTGCCAATGAGGAACTCGTATGTCAGCACCCCTAGCGCCCAGTGATCAACTTTCTCGTTATGGTCCTTGTGTTCGACCATCTCAGGTGGGAGGTAGTCGAGCGTGCCGCACAGCGTCGTGCGTCGAGAACTCGGCGCGTGAACAGACCAGCCAAAGTCGCCGATCTTCAGCTCGCCGTTGACACCAAGGAGAAGGTTCTCGGGCTTGATGTCGCGATGAATAACGTGCTTCGAATGCAGGTAGCTGAGAGCGTCGGCCATTTGGTCGATATACCTCGATGAGCGGCTCTCAGAAAAGTGGTACGGTGGCTTGTTGAGTTGTTTGTAGAGTTCTCCCTTGGCGGCGAACTCGATCATAAGGAAAATACGCTTCTCGTCGTGGAAGTAGCCATAGAGTCGTAGGACGTTTGGGTGTCGCAGGTTCTGTTGGATTTCTATTTCACGACGGATCTGCTTCTCGACGCGGTTCTCGACGATCTCGGACTTGTACTGGCACTTGAGCGCGAGGATATACTTGGGCTCTATTTTCGTCCGGACCATGTACACACGTCCAAATTTACCCTTGCCGAGAGGGCGGCCGATGTCGAAGTCATGAAGATGCCACTCACGTGTAGGTCGCGTGCTGTCAGACGTAAGTAAAAGTCTGAGGAAAACATAAGCGACACATACCGGGAAACGCTGGAATCAAGAGCCAAGTCCTTCGCAGCTTCCCCGGAGACAATGGATCCCCGCTTTTCGTTCTCTATTTCAAGGCCACCATCATAACTGCCGATGTCGAGTTCCCTAGGGGAGGCTGCCTTCATGGACTTCGTCGATGGCTTTACGGTTGCGACGGACGATGCGGATGCGGCATTCTTTGTATGCGTCTTGATGCTGCTAGTCGATTTTGATTCAGGAAAAGGGTGTGGTGCGGCAAACTTCGTGAGGAGCTTAGCAACGTTGGTCTGACTTGCCGATTTCTGGTGCATCGGCCGTTTCGTAGTCGTAGAGTTCTGTTTGGACGAGATTTCGAGAGCAGCAATCTGGCGGGTGACAGAGCCAACAGAAGCCATGTTTATAGATAGTGACGACTGGGAAGGGAGTGTACAAAGAGGGGAGACGTTAAGTACGTGGCTGAGAAACGACTTGAGACTTGAGCGGGCAAGCCACGTGCCAAGACGCGTTTCGAACACCATCCACGTGATCGTCTCATTCTCAATCGTGGGATCCGGGGAAGCAGCGACAGCGCGCCCACAGGCCAACTAGACAACATATATGTTCCTGCCCACGAGCAAGGTCCGCTTGAGCAGTGCGCCAGAACTCATCGAGAACGGAGCTGGAAGTAGAATGGCTATCGTCTTCCGGAAGGGAGAGGAGATAACGGAGCAGGCCGCATGTTCAAGCATGCTGTGACTGGGACATCCCGCTGGCCGTCGCCGATATGAAGGCCCACGTACTTCGTCATATCCCATGGCCTCGCCATCTCCCGTATAGACGAATCCAGGATTCGTATAGCAACTAAAGCCAGAGTGAAGGACATTACGCCTTGCATTACGCGATATCATAGAATTGATAGAATGCACAGATTTAGACGGAAACGGTTCCAAGTGGATGCGCAACCGGATCGGCTTGCCGTTGCCCCCCCGGCTGACACCCGGATTCAGTCAACTGCACAGCTCGACGCATGTGACAGCAGCAGACGATTCCGGACGGTAACAGTAGCCACTCCTCCGACGATACCGGGCTTCGGCGGTGAGGTAGGTGGGCCCTTCTGCCGGAAGCTAATTCTATCAGGACACTGGGCACCGGATGCCCATCTACCGGCCGCCGCGCACCATCGTCTGCCACCGCGCCCATATGGTAGATGTGGTGTTGCGAAATGGAGCTCTATACATCGGGTCAGCTTTGCCACGGATAGAAAGGGCCGTTCAGAGTGCGCATCCCTGTTTTTGCCAGTGCAATTACCTCATCGCTGCTGTGCTGTAATCCGCCACTTGTCGCGAACTGGGGCCAGAGTCTATCGTGTATGGTCGCCGCACCAGCAGCCCCCAGTATTCAGTTGAGTTGCTCAGGGATCCATTGAGCGAATCTGCAGCAAGAGACCATCCAAATTATTGCGTCTCAACAGCAAGACATAGCCGACGTCGGCCTCTACCGCTATCACACCCCTATGTCTCCATTTCAGCCCCCCGGCTACTATCTACATCTTTCCGACGTATTCTTGGCCATCTAGAGGAAGCGCTACACGGGATCGGCTGCGCAGGCCTGCATGTCGAGCTCGCGCAGCGAACCCTCTTTTTGTTTTGACCCGGGATGAGGCCGCTCGAAAACAAGCGCTTGTGGGAACATTGTTGGGGCACATGGCGAGGCGAGGCGTACCGGGCACAGGGGCGCATTGACTACAAGGCCCGGGCCAGGGGCTAGTATCCTTTCAGCCTGCCTCCCTCGGAACAAGTCCCAAACCACGCTCGGGCTTTTGATCATGCGTGATTGGCGCGGGATTACAATAAGTATCGTATATCCTTGCGTGCACATGACCTGAGGCTGGGTGCGCTCTACATGACTGGCCGGTGGCCCGTGTCCGCGAGCCGGAGCTCTCTGCATGGCCCGCAACAAGTGGCGACGTGGTCCACCGGGTTACGGTGCCGTGGACTCATCTCTATTCATGTATGATGAGGCCAAGCTTTCAAACGATCAAGTGGAAGAGGGAAGAGGGAGAGCAGCGCGGGCGCGCATTTGTTGAGAGACGCGAGACGGCCTCAGACAGAATACGAGATACATCAGAGCCAACGCAAACTGCGGAGAGAGTACCAAACCGGGGGACAAGGTGCACAACGTATATAGTCTGAAACAGCACGAACGATATGGAAACGGAGGTCACTGTCACTGGCAGGAATGGTAACGGGCAGATAGCAACAGACGCGGAGGAGAACAAAAGACCAGGTAGTGATAGCGATACGGGTGTAATGTGGAGAAAGCAGCAGGCAGGCAGAGAATTACCTCACCAAAACAGGAGGTGGAGAGCTAATGATACAAATGCACACGTATTGAGGCTGGGCAGTAAGTAGACGGGTATGGTAGAGTGTGCGAATAGAGGATGTCGCGAATCAGAGACGCAAAGCGAAGCAAGTCTGCCTACATGGAGGCAGGCCCAGCAACAGCGGCTGGCCTACGGGCCCCCTTAGCCTTGCCGCAAGACTTGTTGTCGACGTGACGCTTCGCCGCATCCTTACGCCGGAATGTCTCGCCGCACTTGTCGCACTTCCAGTTGGTTGTCCACGAGTCCGCCGGCGCCCCCGCGCAACTGCAGTCGATATGGCGCTGCAAGTCCTGCGAACGAGTGAAGTCTCGGTCACAGTACTCGCAGGTATATTTCTGCGGCTTGGTAGAGCGACTCGGCTTGGTCTTGCGGCCGGACGATTTACGAGACTTGCGTGGCTTCTCGGTGGCCTGAGGGGGGGATGTTGCGTGCATGGGTACGGAAACGACGCGGAGGCTCGGGGACGCATCCGGACCGGTCTCTGCAGTACGTTCGACGTGGTGTGCGCCGATGGTGGTGGCATGAGCGATATTGCTGCCACAGAATCCAGCGATAGCACGCCGTTTCTGGCGCGGGACACGGAGAATGTCGGCATCTGGCCCACAGTCCAGTCCATCGTCTTCCCACAAACGCTTTTTACTGTAGGTGAGATGGGGGCTGACGGCCTCAGTTTGGTCTAGTGTGAGGGTGGCGCGGTCGGGAGAGGACGTCACGGACGAGGGGAGAGAAAGAGAACAACTAGCATCGCTGGCACCGGAGGATATGGGAGAAGCATGGCCCAAGGGAGAGAGAAACGCAGGCAGGGTGTTAGTGTCTGCTCCGGTCCATAGACTGAAAACGTCAGGGTACTGAGGCAGACGAGGAATGAACAGGATATTAAAGTCGAGGAAGAGAAGAGTAACGTACCAGTTCTTCGAGGGCAGAGACACGCACACCCGAATCCAGAAGGGAGCCGATGTTATACTGATTGAACGTCGGGATCGGCTTCGAGTTGTCATCCGTAGTGACGACGTCGAAATTGAGATACTGTTCCCATTCCTCGTATCCTTGAGATGAAGGGAGGGGAACAGTACGGAGGACCGCGTCGATGACCCTATCCGGAGTATCCCCCCAGACAATGAGACTATTGATCGCGCGCTATATGCATAGATCATGAGCGGGAGCATGGCGCGACACGGTGGTGGCGCACAATGAAGACACAGCCTGTCACAAGATGATCAAGTTTGTGGGCATCGATGACGTCGTCGAAAACGAACGCGGTGTGTTGGTGGGAAGTAGAGTTGACAAGGTAAGGCCTAAAAAGACGTTGCTCGCGCCTTGGCACAAGGTGATATTGGAAGCGTACCCTTTCTGGTAAAAAGAAGTTCGAATAAGGTCTCCAGACAGCTGGACTGCATGCCTTCTACCACGCCCGAAGATATTTTGGATGGTGGGGACGCAGAGAGCCGGCGATGTGCAGCTGTCCTCCGAATAGACGACGACTGATAGCCGGAGACTAGGACTTATGCAAATGCGAGTATAGATATCGTGTGAAGTACTTGAGGCCATTGTGGACGGGGAGGGGCGGACAGAACGGGAGCCAGGACTGTGGGGGAGAGGCGAAAACGGTGCTTTGACGCGCTAGAGTATTTTGTTTATATAGGGTCGTTCGCATGCAGCGAGGAACACAAACCTTCCTCTACCCGGACCTCAGCCATGAGCGCCATGCGCCCGAGAAGCTTTGGATGGTCGCCTCGCCATCACCTCGTATCAGGACACTATCTCGGCAGGCCTCGAGCGCTCACGGCAATTGTCGCCGTCAGAAAGGCGTCCGTATGACGGGGTGCTGTTGTTGAATTGAGAAATGCGTGTGAATAATCCCAAGCGGGAAGCCCCTTGTTCATCTGGGCGGACCAGAAAAGACAGTGTTGTTCCTGGTTTCCGGTGAGAACAAGTGACGAGACCGATGAAATCGCTCACTGGGCCAAAAGCTGGCAGATCGTGCTTCGGGAACATAATTCAATTGAGGACTGGTTGCTCAGAGGTTGATTCAGACGAGAACAATGTCGTCAGGGACATATGCTGCGTGGAGTCTCCATCGAGTAATGTTGCAGGGCTGGAAATGTCAAAAACTAAACTGAAGGGAGCAATCGGGCAAGGAAGCTCGGAGAAGGCGACCGGCACGGGGCAACTGCATGTCAGTGGGTGCGGCACAGCAGAGGTATCGAGCTGTCAGCCTCACTGTCAAGCGCATAGCTCATAGGGGCGCTAGGTATGGCCCAGGGCCCAGAAAAAAAGCCTCGTGTGTTCAAAACCGAACATGTACATTGATCATCTTTGTATATGGAATAGATAGGTTGACGAAGCCATCCGCGGCGCATGTATGAGAGAACCCGTAAACAGGTAGTAGTGCGAGGGGCATACGCTCTACTGATCAAGCATGCGAGCGGCTGAGCAGAGGATGACCAGTGACCCAGCTCGGATGACGGGCCGCGGCACTGCTTCCCGCGATCACGTGAAAAGCCCGCGCCAGCTTCAAGTCTTCCCCATCGGCGCCAATCTCTCAGCTAAGGTCACGGTCTAGCTTGGGATTGCTCGAGAAACATCGCAACATTCAAGCTTACGCTCTAATTTCCTTCGTAGCTATATACTTTGTCCCGCTATCTTTGATACTACTTGAAAGCTGCGTGAGTCGTATTGTTTGTAGGGCACGCTCCATTGGATGCAACGCAGTGACGGCACTATGGCGCAGGACCCTGCAATGTAGCACTTCTTTGATGGGCTGATGGGATGCCACGTGCATACCCCCACATGTTCGCGTCCACAGCACGCACAATGACCATGGCGAGATCTTGTGTGCCTCGGCTTCTAACATATCGTCGCCTCTCATCGACAGTCCGGTCATGACCTCCACTCCGCCTCATCTTGGCAAGTCGGTTTTCCCACGTGAACATAATTCATTGCACACACCAGCCCGGCGCAAGCTCACTGAGGGTGCACCCAACTTCCATCGATAGCCTCGTCTTCCTGATCTGCGTCCACGCTTCGCGGTCAGAATAGCGTTACCGATCCTTGACTTCTTTCACGAGAGAGCGCCGAGAACTGACCACTCGATATCAAAGAACTGAGGCACTTCCTGAGCGCGCATGTTAATAACCACATCGGAACTCGATGGCCCGAGGCTGGCATCGAGACGAGCTCGCTCGCGGGTGTACGGCGGCTGGAAACTGTCCAAGGTGTGTAAGATTAGTCCACAAAACGGGCTGAATCGCTGGTGCCAACCCCAAACGTAAGCTCTTCAAGCGGCCGCAGCCCAGCAAGCAGAAGACATGCACCGTCGAAAGCTCGACTGACGAGGAGTCAGGACATCGTTATAACCAGAAGACGGCGCTCATAGGCGGATCGGCTTTTCAAAGGGCCAAGATACTGAGGACAAAAAAGCAACAAGTGTTCTCGTGAGCATTGTCAAACAAGCGATCGTTACGGTGAAAGTAAGTGCTTCCGAGACCCTTTTCCGCGGAATGAAGACAGAGTGAGGCAAGGGGTATGAGAAACTAAATTTCTCATGCGAGTCAAAGAATAAAAGGATAATCCGACGAGTTGAACGTTGTGAGAGCTGTTAGACCCCGTCGCCACACGTGTAAGTTATCTTTGAGGCGACAGTCGGAAGCGAAGCGCCCTCTAGTCTTCGACAATGGAAATGCATGAGATAAGGTCCAGAATTTGAGGCGGTTGGCTCGCGCAGGAAACAGAGTGGCCACCGATCGATGCACAGCGACGATTCAATACGCAAGGTCGAGACGACCGGTTATCGCAATGGTCGAGTTCACAACGCTCCTGCCCAAACTGAGATGAGAGTGATCATAGCCATACACACTAGCGAGGAGCGTGTTCAAAATGAGTACTCGAAATCTATCCAGCTCGGTATCCCGAGAAAAACCTTGCCGACGGTAAACTCGGCCGCTTGCGAGGCGGTCAAAAGATGTTCTTCGGGGATACGCTGACTAGTATTGCCACCCGGGCCTACTGTAGAGATTAGCGAACCATTTCCCATCGACCCAAGGATAAGCACTCACCAGTAGAATCAAACTCGGCATAGAACGTTGTATTTGTTATAAGACTGCACCGAGAAATCAGACCGGGGACAGATAGAAGAACGAGCAACGTACGACGTAGCTGAAAAATTCTTCCATCCTTCTGGCCGGATACTATTATCCATAAACGTGCGAAGAAAGACAGTCGTCGCGAGAGGGTTCCATGGGCGGCCTGAGAAGGTCAGGAACATGCTTATTAAAGAAAGCGACATTGCTGCATACCAAGGAAACACGAGTCCTCCGTGACGGCCGTTGCGTTCGCGTCGGGGGACTTCAGCCAAATTAGCTGAGGCCGAAGCGAGAGGAAAAGGTAACAGTACGCGAATGATTTGGGAATCGGCGATGTATGCGCCATACCGATTCCCGGGGGCGTCCGTTAGGTTTGTTCCCTTCCACGCCACAATACCGCCCCCGCATGCACGGTTAGCCAGTGTCACTTTTTGGAACCATCTAAGAATAATCATCAGCGGTAATTGAGATCAATGCATGCTGCTTCTGCTCACGCCGTGCCAAATCCAAAGATGTCTAAAGCGTGTTAGTTCGTCGTTAGCCATGTTCAGGTTCCGCTAATAGCTCACAGTCCGTCTGGCCGAATATGATGCTATCGACGACATAGGTGCTTCCGTTCCGTCCAGTGTACCAAGTGTCCTGATAGCTAGCGAAAGTGCACCCGTAGAAAGACGCGTTCGCGTACGAAATATCGGTGACCAGAGCTTGGCTGATCGCGAAGTTGGCCTACAGCACGTGCGCGAGATTAGCATAAGGTTTCACCAACGGGTTAATATCTTTTACTGCTCGGTTCTGGAAGTCGATGTTATATGCCTTGAAGTCCCTGTTCCCGAAAAGGGGCTGGAGTGGCGCGCCAGTGGGACCAGCCCCGATGAGAGATGCATTGAAGGACGGTGCAACCAGTAGCACAGCAGACTGCGCGTCATCCATGCCAGTCTGCACGAAAGCATTGTTCCATATCTGCACTAAATTGTGTGAAGAAGGATTGAAAGAAGGATTGAGTGCAATCTCGTTGAGCTGGCCCTATGCTTCGCTCAAACAAGGCGGTTCCAGAAGATAGAACCGCAGCATACCAACAGCGTCAGAGGACCCTGTCTAGTAATATTGACTGTCTCACGATACTTTCCAGCACCAATGAGTATGACAGCGCTACTGTCTTCGTCACTGCAGAGAACATCAGCATATCGGTGGAGCTAGAAGAAACGCCAGCTAACAGTGACAGAATAGCATCCTGTACACTGGTAAAGTTCGCGTCCGCATCCGTCGGAGAGACGAACAGTGTCCCGGTTGGACAGCCAGAGAGAGCGCTTTTCCCCGCCGGTTTCTGAAGTTGGCACTGGAGAAACTGGGGAGACAACCCAAGGACTATCCATAGATTCCCCGATGCCAGGATGACCACGAACACTAATGCGAGAGAACGTACCATGGTGAAATCGCCGACGACACATGAAGCACCGCCGCCAGATTTTATGCACTCATTCAACGCTCATGGCACCTGCGCTCGTCCGACGGCCCGCCGCACGAGAATCCCGGAAACTTGGTCACAAGACGGCGTATTGTGAGGGATGACAGCGTTGGCTTAGAGCGACTAGGACACACGATTCGTCCGCCAGAAAACCCATGATCAATTCGACAGCAAAAATAGCGTTAGTGAAAGCTATCTTACTGGCAAGCGCAGGCGGGGTTGGGGTTACGTGACTGCCCGGGATAAGTGTATCAATAGTGCGCAGGGCGGACTCTGGCAGGCTCGGAGAATGCCGATACTGTCTGCGTTTGCAAGCTGAAACTTGACCGCGACTCCGATGTTCGTCAATCACTCCAATATTCCGGGACCGGCCGCGCGTTGCGTGTAATCGCGCATCGTTCTCCATCTCAGTTCTCCTCACCCTTTTTATTGCCGGGGAGCGCCAGCGCACTTGCTTTTCCTCAGCATGTTATTGCCTTTGAAACGCACCCAGTGGGCGTCGGCAGCGCCTGCTGTGTCGTAGAAAGTGAGAATCACCCGATCTTCTCCCGCCCGGTTTCCCGAAGATCTATCTGTCTGTCCAGACGAACTTCACTATTCCCTTTGGATCAAATATACTGCAGGGCCGAAGACCCACTGTCCCACAAGAATCAAGGTGATGACGATGGCACCGCTTTAACGAGCGGACCGGAGTCATGAATAGGGGGCATGCGAGAGCCCGCGCAGTGAGGAAGTGCACGAGGGGGGGTGTTGTTTGGCCGTCAACTGTGCATAGAGAGGGAGACAGTCTCAACCACCTTCCTACCTAGCCCTGAGCTTCGTTCCTGATGGCCCGGTCTCCTGTTCCAATGTCTCCATCCTTTTTGCTCGCTGTCCTCATAACCCCCCGGTTGGCTACTGAATTCCAAACATTGACGCCTAGTTCAAGCTGTGTATAGCAAGCTTTTGGCGCTAACGCACCGAGTAGCTTCAAAATTCGAAGAGTGCACAGTGCATTTTCCCGGCACACCTAGCGACTTAGACGTCGTCACGAACAGCCTGCAAGCTGTTTTGAATTAGACTAAATTTTGTTACAGTACCAGAACCCCCACACTCCCCGATCCCGCCGAGCTCAATTGCCCTTACATGCGGTTGGATTCGGGGCGTTGGTTCGACTGCCTGTCATCCGGCTATCGTCGCTCTGCTGCGGCTGTTTGCGACTCTACGTCGGATAATGAGCGAGCAGAGCACAGGCCCATCCGGCGCCGGCGTCCCCTGCTTCTTTTATTCACGTGCTGCCGGATATAAGACAAGAGGCCAGTCGATCCTAGATTGTGCTGTTATCGAGGTGACTATTACCATCACCATCTTCGCCGTGGGCTATGTCAACATGAAGACCGACAAGGCGAAGCCTAACTTCATCTACGTGCGCCATATTGCCTGGTGCGCCTTTCTACGTCTTGCCCTCTGCCTCCTTGTTGACGCGTGACTTCAGAACTGGATAACACATCTCTCGGGAGACAAAAGATCTCGAAGACGACGCTAACTACGGTGTCATCCCTGCTATACGCGTCAAGACGCATTGAACTAATTCACGCGATGATGGCCCGTGCCACAATTTATTCGCTGCTTTCCCCTCCCGTATGATGATGTCTTCAGCATCCAAGCAGTATCCATAGAAGCCACGACATTCACTTACAATAACTATTCTAGCCGGTATTGGTCGAGGGTCGGTGCCTTTGCTCGCAGCGATCGCGATATCTCAATTATCCCAAGGCTCCTCATATCAGCTATTCGGTCCAGTTTCAGCAAGCTTCCGGAGTGGTTTATGCATCCCACAGTATAAAGCTGAAGACCCGCGTCCGCTGTCTCCTACCCCAATGCTACTTCTGCGCCTTCGCATTGGAAGGGGTATCGCCGACTTCTGAGTCATCGTCATCAGTCATTTGTCTTCTTCGGCGTCTTCGACATATTGTCACCGATCCCAGTAAGCTCTCGCGACTCGGCCATTTTACCAGGGGATCTTCAGTCAAACTCCTTCTCCGTCCACCAAAATCGTATCCCTGCGCCCTGGCGCAAAGCGGGTTTCCAGGCTCTGACGCCGCTTAAAGTCTTATGCTACTTTTACGCCGGTGCAGAACGGCGCAGGAGGTGTTCTTGTACCGTCGGAGATTGCGATGTCGGGGGACGAAGCGATCTCTGCGCTGAACTGTCTTGAAGAGGTCGTCGATCACAGCACATTCACCGCGATTATGCTTAATGAACAAATCCTCGACGCAGTAACTCACCCAGCTCTCGTCCAACTGTGAGGCTGCGCCGACGAGCGGCGAGGATGATAACTTATGATCGAAGAGAATCGCAAACTAGCCTGTAACGTGCACACGAACTTACGCCGCGCTCTGACCGTCATCTGACAGTCCTCTCCCCACAAAAAACGTATACCGCCATTCAATCTGCCCGTCTGATAAGCATTAACCGTGGGCCGGCGTCCGTCCTCTGACGACACGCTAAATGTGTGCGGATGGGCTCGTCACGCTTGCTCGCCGTGTCGGGTCTCTTTCTCAGAGCATTCATCACTGGAATCTGCGATAGCCCCCTTCCATTCATACATTGTTCGGCGCGTCTCAGTACTGACAGCATTCCAGACGGCGACCTTCGGGACGATTCGAGGACGCTCCGCCTATGCACGACTAAGTTCGTCTTATTTCAGGTTCATTACGATTTCGTTTTGCTCACATACGGACATTGGTCCGTCCTCTTTTCGGGCTGTCGCGCGTACTATACGGTGTCTCCCGAACTTCCATTCGCTTGTATGCCACTTCGGTGGCACGTCTCACGTGGGTGAAACGCCCGAGACGTTAATTTTAGTTACCTCTTAACAATGTAGCTATTTCGATTTAAAAAAAAAAAAAAAAAGACCTTCGGGACGATCGACGGCAAAGGGGAGTTCCGAGCAGCCTTTTCGTCTGACCTAGTTCGAGTCTCGGTCGGGCGAACGCTCGTTGTCGCACCCTGCGGCAACACCTGGAACATCTTCATTCGTGTCCAGCCCGGGGACAGGCTACTTGCCACCGTATCATTCTTCCTTTCTTCGCATCCTCGAAACCTCGTTCTACCACCTCGAGTTCTCCGGTCCTAGTATATTCACGACAGTGCCATTTCTCTTCCCCATGTCTGCTTTCCGGAGTTATGGATACAAATCCCGCCCGGTGCTTCTCGTCGGCTGGCTGGACCTAGTTGATGTACCGCGACAGATCTTCGCATTTACAGAAACACCATCATGAATGATCGCTGAGTGTGTCTACATTTTTCGTTCCGCATCACCATGTCTGGGACTGTAGTTCGCATAGCAGAACCCAGATTTAGAGCATACGTCTTGTCCATTACTGCTCAGTCGACTTTCGGTACGCAGCGGGCGCACATCACTCTCGCAGTCACCATGACTGCATGCGCCCGCTGCGCTGTCAAAATCTCTGCAGCTGACTCACGATGTCTATGTAAATATTCTTCTTTTTCCACGTCGCAGCACGGACAGGGGCCGTGATTACGAGTCAGAGCAAGGCAGCCAGTACGCCCGAGACATAGCTCCCAACGATGGAAAACGTTCGGGGCCGATTAGCCTACGATAGTCCCAGCAAATCTAAGACGCGGCCGGATGTCCCACCGTTGCGAGGTGATGGTCCAAGACAGAAGGCACGATCGACCACCGTTCCGGCGCCAACGCCACGTGACCACCGCGTGTCTCACAATGCAGGTAACGGCCGCGGCTGCGCACCCTCCTCCCACCCGTCCCGCTCCTACACCCGCTCGTGATACCCTCCCTCCCTCCCACTAATCAATGAGCTTCCAAGACATCGAAGCCGGACGCGCTTCGCCCGCCCGCGGCGCCACGTTGAGCGCAAGCACGGAAGACGCGGCGTTCGCGCAGCTGCAGAGCGCGCTCGCGCTGCAGGTGTTCAAGATTAGCGCGAATGTGCAGGGCGTGCTTAAGCTTGTTGATCAGCTCGGTACGCCGAGGGATAGTCCGGCGTTACGAAAGTCGCTGTGCGTTGCGCTGTTCCTATCCCTGTCCTCGTCGCCCGTCTCCGCTCCGAACCGCTCCTCTCGCCGCGCACCCGGGCGAAGCTGATCGGCCATCTCGTCGTAGGCATGATTTGACCGAGACGACGCGCGCGATGACGAAGCGCGGCTCGGACGACCTCAAGCGGCTCGCGGCACTACAGCAGACCCTCGTGCGTCCCTTCCTCCTCCTCCTCCCTTCCACTTTCCCCGCCACCCACCCTCTCCGCCATCCACAGCCCGGAAAGAAGACATCTCTGCAAAAGACCGCACACGATTTCGAGCTCTCCCTCGTTGCGTTTCAGCGCGCGCAGCAGGCGTCGGCCGAGCGCCTGCGCACCGTCGTCGAGGGCGTCAAACAGGCTGTCGAGGACGAAGCGAACGGCGGCGCGTGAGTAGCTACGCCCTATCGCAGCGACCCCGACTAACCGACCGACGCACCCTCCGCGCCGTCCAGCACGGGAGGCTCGGCCCCAACCTCCCCGCACCAGCAGACGCAGCAGCTCCAAGCGCACGCCCAGCTCTCTCCGCACGAGCTCGCGTACCAGGAATCGCTGCTCCAAGAGCGCGAGACGGAGATCCGGGAGATCGAGACGGGGATCCACGAGCTGTCTGAGATATTCCGGGATCTTGGGACGCTCGTGCACGAGCAGGGCGGTATGATCGGTGCGTCGGATCGTCGCTTGCCGCCCGTCCCGTCCTCCCTCCCGCCGCCGTATTACCAAAGCTGAGGGGGCCCGCGACAGATAACATCGAGTCGAACATCTCGTCTATAGCTGTTGATACGGCCGGTGCGGCGGAAGAGCTGACGACGGCGCACGAGTACCAGCGCAAGGCGGGTCGACGCGCGGCGTGCCTGATGGTCATCCTCGCCGTCGTCGTCGCGGTCGTTCTCCTCGCCGTACGTACCCTTCCCCTCATCCATCCATCCATCCATCTTCCCCACCCGCACGCACGCACGCTAACAAGCCGCGCAGATCCTATCGTAGCCCGCCCGCTCGCTTTCCGGCTTCCCTTTCGGTTTACATGTTATATATGCCCCGCGCCCGGACGCGTCTATGCGCTCGTTCCTACCTATGGTCGACTACCTAATCGCTCGTCTTGTATTACTTTTCCGCTGGGCCCGCCGCTCTCTCTTTCTCTCACGACGACGAATCTACACGCGTACATTCTGCTTCGGGCTGTCTAGCCTACGACATTATATTATAGGGGCTGCGGGCAGCCTCGCGCCATCAGCCGCCACTGCAGGGACCGGTCTGTGCGCATGGTTGCAGAGCGTGCACGCGCACGCGAGGGGGGGGGAAAGTCGGACCGGCTTGCGTACACCCGTACCGCTGCCGTCCTCGAGCACCTTCGCAGCCAGGCGCCGCAG
Organism: Vararia minispora EC-137; assembly: GCA_022160365.1. Taxonomy (NCBI): domain Eukaryota; kingdom Fungi; phylum Basidiomycota; class Agaricomycetes; order Russulales; family Lachnocladiaceae; genus Vararia; species Vararia minispora. The sequence continues at coordinate 43,334 of MU273590.1, forward strand.
AATGAATCAGAGAATACATATATTGGTGGCGCGGGCTCTCCGAGCGGCGTCGCACTCTGCGCGGGGGTGTCAGCTGATCGCGGCGGGGGGTGATTAAGGATGATGGGTTTGGGTGGGGAGGATGGGGTGGGTGATTGGGTGTATGGTGACGGACGGTTTGGGCAGATGGATGGATGGTGGCGCGGGAGAGTGATGAGGCGGGGTTGGTGCTCGTGGCGGGGGAGGGGAAGGGCAGGGATGGGAGAGGAAGAGAGGAGGAGAGCGCACGGCGAAGGGCCTGAGGCGGGAAAAGAAGGTTAGGCAGGAGGAAGAGAAGAGGAGGCGGCGAGACAGGAGGGAGGACGGTCGGAACGGAGGATCGGATACGGCTGGCGCGTGCCTGGGCTGCCCAAGTTTAAATAATAACAGACAATTTGCCCGCCCGTCAGATCCATCGCCCCCTCTCGCCTTCCCCTCCTCTGCTCCTCCGCCACGGCACACCACGCGGCCGCACATGGCGCGCCGATGCAGCCGCTCTCGCGCACCCTCACACACGCCCAGATCTACGCCAACTCGTGCGTCCGCCCTTCTCCCCGCGCGTCTGTAAGCTGAATGACGTAACGCGGGCAGCGTCGTGACCCGGGTCAGTCTGCTCGCCCTCCTTCGTCCCGGCCGTAGCTCAACCGCGCGCAGAGCGTCGGGCTTGCAGGATTCACGATCCTCGTCTGGGATCACTGCATCACGTTCAAAGATGAGGCGCGTCTTGCCTGCTCCTCCCCACGATGCACGCGCGGCTGACGGCATCGCGCAGGTCGAGCTCATTTGGAAGGGCCACAAGAGCGCCCGTACGCTCGTTCCTCCCGCCCGTCCGTCCAACGCAGACTGACCGTTCCCCTCTCCAAGTCATCTGGCTCTTCTTCCTCGTGCGTCCTTCCCTCCCCGCTGCCCGTATCCACTGACACGCGGCACAGAACCGCTACTTCATCCCGCTCAGCTTCGTCGTCAACATCTTCGCGTACTTCTCGCAAGTGTGGGACTACCAAGTGCGCTCCCCTCCCTCCGCCTGTCCCCATCTAACGCGGACCCCGCAGACATGCAACCGCTTCGTCGTGTACGAGGGCTGCATGACCATGATCGGCATCGCCATCTCCGGCCTCATGATGTTCCTCCGGTGCGCCCTCCCTCTCCCTCTTTTCCCCCTTCCATCCGTCCGCCGACCACGACCGACAGAATCCGCGCGCTCTACAACACCCACCCGCCCGTCTACATCTTCGTCTTCCTCATCTGGGCCACCTTCGTCGCCACCAACTCCTGGCTCCTCACACACGCAGACCGTACGTCCTCCGCCGACGCGCTTTCCCACCGATGACGTCCCTCTCCCCAGCGGTATTCATCCACGCGCCTCACGTCATCTGTGCGCCTCCTCCTCATACCGCCCACCACCCACTAACCCCCACCCAGCCTGCACAATGGTCTTCAACCCCTCCCTGTACGCCCCCTCCCCTCCCTGCCCCTCACTCACTCACCCAACCCACCCTCCCCTCCAGCGGCGCAATCGCCTCCTCCTCCGCCTGGCTCCCCCTCCTCTTCGACACCACCGTCCTATCCCTCACCCTCCTCCGCGCCGCCCACCGCCCACACACCACCAAACGCGGCCTCGCCCGCGAACTCGCACGCCAAGGCATCACATACTACACCGTCATCTTCGCCGTCACCCTCGCCCTCGCAATCATGATCGCCGCCACGGACGTCTCCATAAAAAATATCACCGCGCAGTGCGTGCCTTCCTCCTTCCTCCTCTCTCTCGCTGTATGCAGCGATTGAATGAGCGCGGTGTAGACTCGAGCTCTGTCTGACTGCAACCATGATGTCCCGCATCACCCTCGCCCTCCGCCGCTTCGCCCGCTCCTCCGCCTCCCGCTCCGCAGCAGACATCTCGCGCGCCGCCCGCCGCCCCATCTCCGTCTCCATCGCGCGGCCCCCACACGCACACACGCGCTCAAGCCGCGACACGCGCGAAATCGCGTTCAGCAGTGGTGCGGAGACGAGCTTTTTTGCGCTCGTGACGCGCGATGCGCAGGGGCTTGCGAGGGTGGATGAGGGGGATGAGGAGGGTGGTGGAGGTGAGGATGGAAAGGGCGGGGTACAGCGCGAGGGTGAAAAGGGCCGGGCGCGGGAGAGCGACAGAGATTGGGTGACGGGCGCGCGGGAGAGTGAGGATGCTATTTGCGAGGAGCGGCGCGCGCGCGGGAAGGGGAAGGACGTCGAGGCGGGCGTGCGGGAGTACGGCTGATGCCGTCCGTGTACGAGGCCGGTGCGATCTATCTGATCATCTGCTCTTATTTTACTTTTGTCGTGTATGCTGGGCTCCGTTCTGTTTCGGGCTGCGTGTAGCGTAGTGTACGTGTTTTAATAATGGTGTCGTGCATGGTGTCGTGTGGATTTGCGAGTTGCTTGCTGCAGAACGGAACAAAGATGCTTGGTACTGCGAGGACGCATACACATCTGTTGACGTAGCGATGCAGCGACGTCAGGCGATCAGAGCAGGCCTGGACCTATACTCACAGAGGGATGTCGAGTTCCGCACTATGAGATCTTCGACATCACGAAGCATGCGAAGCGCCTCTGCCGAACGGTCGATGATCTTCTTGACGGGAAGAAGCGTCGGGCGCTCGATAGGATACGTACGTAGAGAGGCTGGCCCAGGCGTGGGGGTGAGTATGGCGGGGTACAGGATATAGCCCGAGAAACGCTTCCTTCGGACTGTCAGAAGCAAGGCACGAGGCTCTGATGTCACTATGGACAATAGCGGGCAGGCAACACGGCTGTTTGAACTGCAGTCACCGGGACCGAGAACCTCGGACCGCGAGTGCGGGGTAGTCGACCCGTCGTCTCGCCCTTCCCGACGCGCGTTGTGCGGTGCTGAGGGTGTCATACGCGTCACACTCAAGGTGAAGATGGGCGCGGCCGGTCGAAGAGGGCGAGTGTCGATACGGATGTGTTTGATAAACGAGGACAACGCCACAGCGGCGCTGTGCCCGAGCCCAACCAGACCGGCACAGCGATGGACAGCAGGCGGCGTGACGGAGAAGGTGTTGGCGTCGATGAGCAGATGTGGTCAGAATCGCCTCCTCCAGGAAGTAGGCCTGCCGACGAACTGAGGGTGTTGCCTCGCACTGTTTTCGAGAACGATGGTACGTTTGAACTGTAGAGTGCGACTGACGAAGCCCTGACGTCACTATTGTCACAACGGGCAGGCGAGCAGCTGCGTGCGTCCGGCCAGTCTTCGATTGGCGGACTCTCTGCGGCTCAAATCAAAATATGATTGTGAAGAGTGGAAGCTTGCTTTTTGTTCGGGTTTGTTGGATGAGGTTGTTTGATGCAGTGGACGGTTCTCGAATCAAGAGAGGAGAAAGCAGGACGGAGAGATGACGTCGCTGGGGTGGACAACAATTTGGGCGGTGCGAAGAGTGCTGGTGATGGTACGCCAGGGAAAGGATGGGCTTCGCCGTATATCGCATTATCACAGTCGATACGCAGGCGAAAGGGCCTTCCACATCCTTCACTCTGTCCATGAGCAAGGCCAACGCATCTACGATTTCTGATTGTAAAAAACCTACCGGACGGGGTTTTCTGCGCCTGTGCCGTGTTGCTCTTGTGCGGGTCAATGACTCGTCGACATCTTCGTAAATGAATGGATCAGGATGGGTAACTAAGCCTGGTCTGTGCTTCGTTTCCGAGCGCCACCCACAATTCAATCAGCTCTGCATCCGCGGATATGATGTACTCGGTGACTCACGAACTTGACAGATCTCGAGGAAAGACACGATCCTGCTGGTCGCACTCTGCAAGGGAAGAGTAACAGGTAACAATTCCTTGATCGTGCTTAAGACCATCAAGGCAGCCTCTCATGGGAAACTGGCGTAACCAGGAGACTGACGCAAGCGGCAAGGCGGAGGGGAAGAAGAGGGCTTGGCTCCTCTCAAAGCAAAGTGCTGGACCCTGAGAGAAGAGAAATACAACGATGCAGCTGCGGCTCGAGGACTGTACGCGAGGCTGTGTCTACGGTCAAGAACTGGTGCCCCCGTCGACGGGCTCGAGGCGCCTAAAGACGCTGCGGAGCTCCTTGGCGGGTTCACTGCGTCCAGACGCCAGGCGGGAGAGCGCAGCCTCTGGTTCAGTGACCCCTGAGCGGCCTAAGCCGCGGCTGTGGGCGCGACTCAATGTTCGGTATGATACAAAAGCCCTTCGCGCAGCATATCCAGACCGTAGTACTAGTGATACAGTCGCTCCAGCTGCGGGAAAGAACAAAGAACGGGCTTGATCGCAGAAACGCACCCAGAGTGATTTTGCGCACATTAGAGCAGCCAGAGAATACAGCGAGTCCTCGAGGGGGTTATATTCGGAGCACAGGGTGGGGCATAGACGGGGAAACGTGAGCCGTCTAGAAGGACACCTCTCCTAGGAAATGAGTCTGCAAAGTACGTGGATAGCCGCCCATTCGGTCAGATGTATAGGGATCAGACATTCAATTTGAGGTCGTACGCCCTCTGCCATTCAGGTCTTGGCGTCCAGGGCTTACCATCCGATTCGCGCGAGACTGCTCCCAGGACCCTCCACTCTGAAGATATGAAGACCAGGTCGGGCCCGGTGGAGTTGAAGAAGGTGAGGGGTTTGTTGTCAAGAAAGGGTCTTGCGCGCCATCTGAGCTCAGAGTGTCGGGGTCTGAATCGGAGACGCAAATTTGCTTGTCGCCGCCTCTCAGCATGCAATAGTGAAACACCGACGCCAGTCGAATCCTTCTCCCCCCCCGCCATGACTAAGATCCGTCCCTCTGTGACCTTGAGATGCTGTTACATCATGCTGCGCGCTGTGATTTCAACTGGGAACTCGTTTTTGGACTATGTTAGATGTGAGGCACAGACTACCGTCTTTCATTCCATCAGGCGCTCGGTTTTGTTGTTCACATGCACGATGTATTGACTCTCGGGCGGTAGCAGGCTGTATTGCAGGCGGCGTTGGGGGACGTCATAGTTGGCCGCTCAGCGGCGTCCCCTGACGACCCCTTCTCTGGTTATGCGCGCAACGCTGCGAACATCACATTCGCGAGGTCTGGTGCTCGACTAGTACGGGTAGTCTCCACTCTGCATCTGGCTGCTAGTTCTCTATTTTCTCTCTCCTTGTCCCCGCTCTAGCAACGTGGAGCGTCTTTTGAACTAGCTTCTATCTTTCACACAATTCGTTGAGTCACAAGATCACGTCAGTCAATTGCACTGCATATCAGGTCCTACGTATATTATACAAACTCACCGGCTGGTAACTCAAAGAACTCCACGGCGCTTCACGAGAGTATCCTATCTATAAATCCCAGCAGAGCTTCCTCAGTCGCCCCGTCGTCTCTCCTATCGTTAACCAGTTTCGCTCATGCAGAGAACCTGGCGATGCAGTTACCCGATCCCCTGGACAGTATCGTGCACGTAGTTGGTGACTCGTGAGTTTGCATCTGGACTCGTTTGAAACCCACTCTTGACAACAGTTTCGCTCATCTAGCATAATAACTACAGTACGCCATACAGGTAGCACGAGCGTCATCATACTGACGCAAGGCAGCGGGTCGGCCTTGCGGGTTTTGTTATCTTGATATGGGACCATGCCATCACCTTGGATGATGAGGTATGTTCGCTTGGGGCTCGTTAGTCTTTTGCCCTACTGAACAAGGGGTTAAGATCGAGTACATCTGGAAAGAGCCTCGCAAACAACACTGTATGCTACGTCTCTTATCTCACGAGTGAAAAGTGGTTTTAACGCCATTTTACGACTCAGTCATTTGGCTGTTTTTTCTCGTGAGTCATCCCTTTCGTGTATACGTTTTTGGCGTACCTGACGATGCTCTTCGCATGCAGAACCGGTACCTCATACCTTTGAGTTTTGTGGTCAACATCTTCGCGTACTTATCCCCCTTCTGGGACCGTGAGGTGCGTTGCATATCTGCGTATAGCCTCTAAGCTGACGCAGCCGGAATAGAAGTTCGTCTGCGTCTCCTTACCTATGCCTTGGGTACTGTTTCTTACATCTTACAAGTTGCAGAAGGTTCGTTGTGTATGAAGGGGTCATGACCATGCTCGGTATCGCCATATCGAACTTGATGATGCTGTCTCGGTCCGTTTATCTGCGTCGGATATGACAAAGTAAGGGCTGCTTACTGTAATTATTGCCCACAGTGTGCACGCCCTGTACAAGACACATCCCAGCCACCACTATGTTGTCCTTACTGCCGCAACTCTGCTGCTGGCTTTCGTGAGCGTCAACTCTTGGCTCCTCGTGCATGCTGAACGTGCGTTTATCTCTACCTTCCTGGAAAAGAATTCAACCTCAATTCACACAGCCGCTGACGCTGACATAGTCGCGGCTCCTATTGTTACACGTATGTACCCACCCTTTTCTGCTGTCTACTTCCATATTAATGTCTTGGTAGCATGCACAATGATTTTCAACCCCTCTCTGTGCGGCGCTGCTTTCCCATGCCTATAATTCCGTCACACTCATATTAGGCTTGCTTAGTGGCCCTATCGCTACGTCTGCATCGGCATGGCTGCCCCTTATCTACGAAACAACAGTCATGGGTTTGACACTCTATCGTACACTCCCCTTCGTCTGGCAGGAGCCAGCGGCCGTCATCATGAACCGGCTTCTACGCGAAGGCCTTCTCTATTACGCCGTTATCTTCTCCGTAACACTCACGCTTACAATAATGATACCCGTCGCTCCACAAGCTACAAAGAACATTACCGCACAGTGCGTTCCCTCTTGCGGTATTGTTATAATATTGCTTATTAACCCTCATAGGTTGGAGCTCCTTCTCACTGTGACCATGATGTCCCGCATCACCCTCGACCTCAAGCGCTTCGCTCGCCTCGGAGGGACGAAAGGCGACTACCACCGCTCGCCCGTCGGGAGCTCGCTCGTCCGGCGAGCGGCGCGTCCTCCGCCAGTACATTGTGCCACGTGGGGCCATCTCCAGCGCTCGGACCACGAGATGAGCATATTCGCGACAGTCTCACACGCGCATGGGGGCGAAAGCTTCCTCGAAGTGTCTGTTACGCCTGACAAGGACAAGTACGGTCCTGGATCTCATTCCGCGATCGAAGTTGTCGGCAGCGCGAAGCGTGGCCTTGAAGAGGAATGGATTGAGTATGCCGATGTTTGACTTACGTATTGTTTCTCCTTCCCGTGTAGCAATAGCGTAATGCAATATGTATGATTATCTACGTAACAGCAAAGTACATATAAATACAACTGACAATGTTCTACCAACGCCCTTGCCTAAGCGCGTCCATTCATATAGGATATTCGACCAGGGATGCTTGCGATCCAGACGATGTCTGGCTGAAGGCCCAAAAAGGCCATCTAGTGGATTGGCTCGCGCGTTCGTGAGGAAGTGAAGTCTTTGGCATCATCGTCGTACTATTCCGCTTGCCGGAATCCAAGGACCTCGCGCGCCCCGAGATTGTGTCACCGAGGCAACGATAGACAAACATAGAAAAGACGTACCGGGTTTTGTGGCGCTCGTAGATGAAAGCCGGCTTCATTTCGTCAGTTTTCTTGTCAACGCAGTGCATCGCTAATGCAGTGACGACTCCGGTCAGCACAATAATCCCGTAGCCCAGAATCTTTTGAAGAAGGCTTTGTTGTTGCTCTGTAACACAGTGAATAACGAGCAATAGAAAGGGCGAAAGAAGATGTACTTTCTGCCACCCACATAGCTAGAACTCCCGCGTGGACGGCGAAGAACTGCCACGGCAGAGCCAACGATCGCAACAAAAGAAATTCAGAAGCCCGTGCCGCATATGGCGTAGAAACGGTCGTGACTGGAGGTTATCTTCGAAGGGCGCGTCTGCGGCAAATGCTGAGAGTGTGAAGGAAGTGCACTGAGGCGCGACATCAAAAGGATACGCCATCGTATAACTCTTGCCATTACCCCGAACTTGAGATTCCTGTTCATGGCTTTATTCACTCTTGATCCGCATGCATAATGGAATACGCTAGCGAGGAGGTTAGGTAGCGCATCGCAGGCCTTGGGTCAGGCAACGTACAAAAAGCTCGTAACTCCGCCAAGCACAATACCCGCGGCTACAACGGCGAATCCAAACCATAAGCTGCATTCAACGCCTGTGAGAGTTGAGGGAAGATTGGGACAAGTCGAGTCGCTCGTACATGCGACGGTTGCGATAATTTCTTGGCCGAAGAGCTGCCAATGGAGGGGTAAAGAATGAAGATGTTCTCATACGTCTTGTAACGTACCGGAGGAAGTACATAGCGATAAGAATAGCAATGAGAATCAAGAAGCCAACAGGCATACTGTCCATAGTGGCGCAGGTGTTGTGATACACTCGTCAGAGACGACATTTCCGGCAAGATATAAACCTACGCTTTGACTTTCTCTCACACAAGATAGATGGCAGCTATAATTTTTCCGATGTAGGCAGAAAGGAGGACCATATGTGTGCTCTCAATCGCTATTAGATCCAAGTCACTACAACCTGTCAAAAGCTCGTCGCAGATTCACCTTGTGAGCAACGTACCGATGTACCTCTTGGAAAAACACTTCATGAAATTCCTCCAACCGACTCGTCGCACCATGCTTATCTAAGATTTCAAATTCGCTGGGCGTACGGCTGGGCGTGCGAGTAGTGAATCGCGACTCGGGACCTACTCCAACCGAACGATCAGGCTCGCGAAGGATTATAGGTGTGACCTCGCTGAAGCCAGCGGAGGAAGTATCCTTTGGCGGCAGATACTGGTAGCTTTCTTCCATTGCCGCTAGGGTGTAAGATGCATTGAGCGCGGGGATCCACGTCAGCGTGAAAGGATGTGGGGCAATGTCAAGATAGGCGAGAACCTTGGAGCGTGAGTCCGCGATGCCAGCAGAACGAGCCAACGACGCATCTCCGTCGTCATTCTACGCAATACCAGGGCCATCCCAATCCCTCCACACACTACGCAGAGCAAAGAGTGCCATAGTACACGGTATGTTCGATTTTCTCGCCAGCCACATCCAGACCAACATTCTCTATCAACGGTGACGACCTCTGTGATAGCGCCATCCATAGCGACGTCGATGATGCGGGAGGCACGGCGGAAAGACGCCGGTGGCTGCTAAAAGGCAGAAACCCGTTCCTGCGGACTTGGCGATGATCGCCTTTTCCAAGAAGGTGAGGCTCTGAAAATTGATTGGGAGCTATCCCGATTTTTTTGAGAACGATTGCAAAAAACGACAGGGAGAGAGCTTCCAGTGAACTCGATCTACGGATGAAGGGTCAGGCACGCCAAGCTTACACTACACGTCCCCGACGTTTCTGCCGTAAGATCTCTGTGATAAAATCAGCGCTCTAGAGTGCGTGTATGCAGTCGGTGCACATTGACAAAGGCCACACAGATGCAGACATGTACGGAAACCGGCGCCGGGAGACTAGACTGAGAGGATGGCAGTGTTCTTTGCGTTCCGGACGGGAGGACCGGAGGCTATGACATGGACGGGCTGACTGCGATGCCTATGAAGATTGCTTACTGCAGTGCCGAGACTTTCTCCGTTTCCAGATTGTGCAGATTGTGCAAAGCCGCCCACTTGCGCGAGCCCCAACCGCGACACCCATCAGCCGAAGTAGCGGCAGACTGAAAACACAGACGTACCGGAACCAGAAAGAACACGCCAGTGGTCACCGATAAGAACAAAGTGTCGCTGACTTTACGTGCGCACATAGTGCCGAATAATCTAGCGACGGGCGCACCGACCGTGTCGATACCATAATAATAAGGTAGAAGGACCGCCAGGGTTGAAAGCTCAAGTGACACCTCAAGAAAGAATGGAACGGAAACCAACTGGGTCCAGAGAGGGAAGGGACGCAGGTACCAAGAGAATTTCGGGAGGTGGGGGCAGCCCGCGACGATGTGCGAGTATATGGTCGATCAAGGGCGACGAGTGCAGAGGTTGCTGCATTGACGAGTGACAATATGGTAGCAAAGAGCAAACGGTCCGCTCGGACGACAGCGAATAAGCTCGGACGGACCCGCAGTGTCATTATTAAATATTCACAGGAGCACGGGACTGTAGACTACCTCTCTCCCTTGCGCCAAGTTCCGACACGGTACCGGTCCCTCTATGTATGAGCAACGTATGCCTACACGAATACTATCTAGCGGTCGAAGCTTCGGTAATCTAACCTCCCACCGTCCGAGACGCAAAATACCATACGTTGATGATTAACCCTTGTGCTCTACACTACTTATCCATTGCCCGTCAACACCCTAGTCCACTAGCGAATCAAACCCGGCTACGATGAACTTCCTTTCCTTCTCTCCATCCCCGCTAGAAGTACGAGCAGCGCCGGTCTTCGGTACACAAAAGTTGTGACACAGCCCACTCAGTGCGCGAGGTCGCGCGCGAAATGGAAGAAGTCGACGCTCGACGCCTGGACACCATACTTGTAGATCTACGAACAACGTGAGCCCAAGCCGGCACAACCGAAGACACGATAAGGCACTCACAAAGTGCGACGCGACCCAGACGGAGAACAGAGCGCGCTGGTACGCCTCTGGTAACCTCCTCTCCAGCTCCTCGATACCGACCTTATCCACCAGCGTCTGCGGGATCGCCCTGCGCATGACACCCTTCCGACTCGGTACGTCGTCGAATAGATCGCTGCGCGCGAGCTCGTCTTGGAGCGCGTTGAGCGTCTGGCTAAGCTCATCAGAGATCGCCGTACGCGTCTTGGCGCCGCCGAGGCGCTGGTGCTCGCGCCAGATACACGCGAACTCCGCCGCGGCATTCTCGGTAATCTTCGCCTGGATGTCTCGCACGTATGATTCGTAGAACGCGCTCGGCTTGCCGCCCTTGAACACCATCAGGTTTGTGTACTCCTCTGTCGTGAGCGCGAGGCCGGCGAGGACCTCGAGCGACGAGCTCGTCACGCCACCTGTAAGACTTGTGAACATCCCCGAGCGAGAAAGGGGCTATGGAGAGTCACCTTTGTTCGCGCTCGAGTCCTTGAAAAGCACAACCTTACGCTTCTCGAGCGCGAGGCGGGCCTGCTGTGTGAAGAACAGGTTCGCGCCTTCAACAATGTACTTGAAGTGCGGCTTGCCCTCCGCATCGACGAGAGCGGATACGTTCGAGATGTTGACGGCTTCCGGGCGTCCACCGCACGGTACAAAGAGATCCGCCTTGAAACGGAAGTGCGCACCGTTGCGGAAGTCGGTGCCATCGACAATCATCTCGCCCGCTGCAGACACGTCAACGTCACGACCATAGAAAGGCAGCGGTGACATACAAGGCAGCTTGACATCTTGGTCCTCGACCTTGACAAGGTAGCCGTCCTTGCTCAGCTTTGATGTGTCGAAGTTCGCGACCGGCACGCGCGCTCTGGCAAGACGCACGAGCTCCTCACGGTTGATGCCCGCCGGGTCTGCAAGCACACCACTGCCATCGATAACCGCGATGGTCCTGTCCGAGCTGAGCAGAATCTCGTCTGGAGAAATGTAGGTCTCTCTCCCTAGAACGATGCGTGGAGAGTAGACGTACTGGATCCAAGATCGCCATCCGGCCCGCCGGTTTGCACCTTCGTGACGTCCTTCTCGCGCAGGCCGAGCTGCTTGTATATGCCGAGCACGTACTGGCGAACGGACAAAGACGTCATGCCATACACGTCGTGCGGTACACCGCCAAGCGTGCTTGCCGTCTTGCCCGTCGTGAACGATTTCCACCACGCCTCGGCACCGCGGTCGCGCGCGTGGACTGTGCGTCGATCACAATGTGAATAATGAAACAAGGAAGTGAATTGGGGAAATGGAACGCACGCGCCGCCCAGTCCATCATGTCTGCCGTGCCTTCGTCCGGCCCGAAGAACAGGATCTCGGGCTTGCCGTACAGGTCAACAAGGCGCTCCTTGATCCCGGGGCTCTGGCCAGGGATAAGCAGGTCGAGCATTGCATCGACATACTTCTCGAAGCACAGGCGCGGATTCGCTCCCAATCTATCAGTGTATAAGGAGGCGAGAGATGTATATGTAAAGGAGACGTACGAAGGGAGAATCGTACCCTTTGCACCGCCTTCAGGAATGTCCTTGTTCTTAAGGGACTGTGTCGATGCGAGTGCGTAGTTCTCGTCAAACAGCATGCGCTGGTTGATCGAGTAGTTCCTTCCAGGATCGTCAGCGACCGGATTATCCAGGGCCAAGGAAACCCGCACTCCTTGTTACGGGACCTGACGATCCGAATCCCGCCCCTCGCTACATCCTTAAACCGGATGTGGAACCCGCGGAACTCGTTCCCAATCACAAAGAACAGTCCGAACGGCTTGTTCGGGTACTCGACCTCCGGAAGAAACTCCGGCGCGAGGCGGAACGATAGCGCGACCTTCGTTGGCTGGTAGAAATTCGTCTTGAGGACGTGCTTGTTAAAGATGAGCAGGGCTTCGAGTACTGCGACCTCTTGCTTGTCCTGCACAGTGCGTCGGATGCGGTCGCGAAGTTCTTGGTCACCGAGCGGGCGTTCCGTTTGAAGGCGTTGGTAGGAGAGCGTCGGCCTGATTGGTGTCAGTGATTACCGCGCGTGTGCAAAAAGAAAGGTATCACATGAGACGTTGGGCTTCGTCTTGCGGGTAGTGTGTCATAGCGAAATTAATGTAGAGCATGCGGATCTAGAAGCGTACATGAGCTCAAAGATTGAGACAGAAGTCAGACACCCGGCTCACAAGCTCAGGATGCGCGTGGATAGTCTGAGCGATGCTCTCGCGCGTGAAAGTCTCTTCTCTGAAGCGCCTCTTAATCCCACCGAGCACATCTGCATGTGCAGGGTTGGTTTCGTCGAGAACCGTGAGCAGCTGAAGGTACGCCTGGCCGAGGCGGTTGCAGAAGTGCTGCGCGAAGATCCAACCGGCGTATGCGTAGGCTGCATCCTGGACGGCATGCGCCGATGCCGGCGAAAAGAAGGGGTTGTCGGGTAGACAGTAGAGCAGAGAGACCTCCTTCATGACTTGGAAGATAGAATGCTCTATGGGCGGAGCAGACGAGTTGGGGATTGGGTTGAGGTACAGCGAAACTATTGTGATGCCATTCGAGAAGTGCTCTGCGCGGCGTCAGTTGAACGCCCCTACAGGAAGAAATGAAGAAATGAGGATTCACCAACATATTTGCGCGTCGAATAGAGCGAGTAGTAATGGTAGAGATTCGACAGCGCGCTGAAGAAGCTCGTCGTCCCACCCATCTTATATCCAATGACCAGTCTCCTCTCGCGCGTGCCCTCGACCTCGAACACCTCGATAACAGGTCCACGCCTGCTCTCAACGGCCGACATGATCTTTTGGTAGATCTCTAGTGTGTTCTCGGACGCCTTCTCGAGGAAGATAGGATCCGAGACGGAACGAATGTCCATCGTGCCATCGGGACGTACCGAAGCAGCGTTCGGAAACGTGCAGCGGGAGAGGAAGTAGCAACGCAGCTGCTGGTTGGCTGTGGAAGAGATGGGGCCCGTCGAGCGGTAGGTCTCAAGACGATAGCAGCGTTCGGGTGTAGACTTGTCGAGGAACTGCTCATCGATCCTACGCCGTCCGGCGTTAGTCTCGCGCGTCTAATTGGAGAAACGTGCCGGACCCACCGAGGCTCGACTGTTGCGCCCGGCCCTTCAGTCACCGTCTTTCCAGGAGGAGAGGTGTATATGAACGTCGCTGTATTGCCCTGCTCATCGATACGCTCGAGGTCGATGACGAGCTTTGATGGATCGTGTTTCGTGTAGGCGAGGATTTTCGCGCCGAAGAGGGCGAGAATGTGGTCGGCGATGACATCGACCGATTCGTTGCGGAAATAGGTGTCGTCAATACCGAGGTGTGCGTAGAACCACTGAACCTCATTCGCGACGAGCTCGCGCGGGATGAAGCCCTACGGTTCACACAGTGCACCGCGTCAGAATTGTGCATTACGCGAGAAACGTGCAGAAGGGCGGGATGCGAAACACGCGCATAGTAGAGTCCGACGCGCTCTGGTGTCAGCGATGGTACGCTCACGCAACACGCTAGGCACCGGCGCCGCAGCACAACTAGCGATGCCAAGCCTGGGAGGCGATCACAACGCACCTTGGTGGCGACAGCGTTCTGCACCTTCGCCCTCTGCTCCTCCTTGCCCTTGAAGATGGGTGTCGTGTACCCGGGCACGTTCTTGACGCGCTGGACAGCGTCGAGTTTCCCGGGCACCTGAAGGAGGGAATGCGCGGCATCGCGCGCGGAAGCGTGTTCGGTCATGCTATGCGATGAAAAAGAATCTGGAGAAATGGACAGAAAAAAAAGAAACGGGCAAGGTTGGGGGTGTGGGGTAAGCGGTACGCGACGGGTGGGGACCCGAACGCTTATTTATACCCTTCTAGCAGGGTGACAACCAGACACGACCTCTTCATGTTCCGGACTGTCGCTGGCCGTATGCCGCCGCCACCTCCATTCGTTCATCCAATGCCAGCTCTCGTGACTTGATTCGTGGTTATTTACCGTGGTCTTGTGCCCAGGAAACGACGTTTCAACTCACCGGCCGGATCCCCGCTTCATGACCAGCCCTGCACTTTTCCCCCTTGCTGCCGGCAGAGCCAGAAGTTGCGTGCCGACAGCTCAAGATCCGTGCCCCCTTTTTTGCCGTGCTTATACGACGTGGGGATGACAGGAGGTTTGAAGACCTTGGTGCTATCCCATTGGCCGTCGTCGCCGGTAGCTTGCGCGGCGGAGGCTGTCCTGTGGCGCGCGGCGCCGGCCCCTTCCGCTCACGCATTCGCATTCGCATTCGCATCGCCCTTCGCTCTGACTTGCCCGTTCACCATCTTACCTTTTTTATATCTGTGCTTAACGCCGCACACGCGTGCACGGCGCCGCGCGCTCTTTAAAACTTTATGACGATATCTCTCGCAATATGGCTTCATACAAGCGAACGCGCTGCTACCAACAGCGTTAACGTTCACCGAACCATCCGCCACGCCGCATCGTTCGTATGTGCGCTTCCTTCCGGCGGCATCTGTATTCCGCTTCCCCGTCCTTTCGTACGCAATCGCGCACGTTCTACCCTCCAATCGTGCACACACCGTACCAGACGTGCGTAAATGCGTCCGCTTCTCTTCACGCGCGTACACGTTCATTACGCCTGCGGCTTGCACCAACAAGAGTATGACAGCTGCCGGTAGATCTGTTCCCTTTCACCGTGAATGAAGTCGCCAAGCTGCGAGTACACAATTAGCTTTCCATCACATTCTCGCCCCCGCGCTGCCCCCCGTCGTTTCACAATAGGCCAGCTGATTATGCTTCGTTGTGTCCGCGTAGATCCCTCATTCAAGACACCCTACGAGGAATTTTGCTCCCTTGGCGTGTACAGAAGGGGCCTCTTTTCCCGCAGTTTCAAAACGTACGATGATCGTCAACCACAGAATTTAGTGTAAGCCCCCGTGACGTGTGGTAATGGCGTCACCGCGTCCAGGCGGTGGTTAAGCGAAAGAATGCTCGTACCAGCTTAAAAATGCGATTTCGTTACCTTCCCTATCACCGTCCCCACCTTCGCGATTGGAACGCATGCCGTGCTCGCAGTGAATTGGCAAATAACGAGATCGTTTTCCGCTCCCAGGCAAAGTCCGGACGGGCGGGGCGGCAGCCGAGGCGACGCCACAAACCTCTGTAGTCGTGCAAGGGGACAGATAGTACACTGCGTCAACTAGATACTTTCCTCCTCTTCCTGCCTCTTCCCAACTCCTCCTCCTCCCTTTTGTTCTTGATCCCCGCGAGCCTCATCGACTCCTTCTTTTCCTCTCTCCTCTTTTCCTCTTTCCTCCCCTCCACCTTCTCCGCTTCCTTCCGTTTCTTCTCCCTCCTCTCCCCCTGCTTCTCCTTCCTCTTCCGCACTTGCTCCTTCCTGACCGCTCGGATCTGCTGCATCACCGCCAGCGCCTTCTTCTCCTCTGGTTCCATGACCACCGCGCGTTTCTGCAGGTACGTCTGTCGCTTCTGCGGCTTCATCGTTCGTGGCTTGGACGCGTACGGCAGTGCCGCCTGCAAGTTCCTCGGTATGCGCAGAGGGTTAAAACGTCGGCCGGGCCGCTCAATTGGTTTGTACGCCGAGTTGACGGCCTTCGGCGCCGCGAGACCCTTCTCGTGTCGCACCTGGCCTGTGAGACGCATACCGGCCCATTCCGAGCCAGGCGCGAGGAGCGCGGACGTGACCGGGTTGTAAAACTTGCGGGGTTCGATAGAGTACCAAGCGCGGAGGAAGATGATATCTGCATGCCTGATGAGCCGGATTCTGCATGAACAGGGAAGATGAATGGGGACGCACCGCTCATGAGTACCTTATCCTCGAACGTCGCCCTGAACGCGCCGTCCGGCTTCGGCAGCGCCTTCTTGATCTGTCCTCGGATCCCCGACACCGTGCGGATGTTCGCACCCTCGAACTTGGCTACCTCGAGCGCGCTTGAGAACATGTCGCGCACGAAGGCTGTGTTTTTGAAGATCTTGAACGGCGCCCCAGTCAGCTTGAGCTTCTTGACGATCTTAGACGAGCGATCTACGTCGAGCACGACACCCGTCGCGGCGATACGGAAGGAGGATGTGGCGGAAGCAAGGGACGTGAAGGCGCAGAAGCCGGTGTTGGGCAGCGAGACAGGCCCGTAGAACGTCGCGTAGCAGTGCATGTGCTCCGGCGTATACTTGAGCATGCGCATCCGGATACTATGATCGTCGAGTGAAAATATGGGTACAGTTTGAAAGCGTCTCCAGCCAAGCGAGAAGATAAGCGGGTCGTTCGTCTTGAGCGTCCGAGTGTGCCACCGGTGCCGCTTGATCCGCACCTGCACGTACCCGAGCCTCTCCTCCGCTGCTAGTAGCCCACCGACGATGAGCGGCCGATGCGGATTGAAATGTAGTACCATCTCCGCTGGCACGTCATCCAGCTCGATACGCACGTATTGGCCAGGCCGGAAGCCCTCCACCGCTGTGCGCGTCTCGGTGTCAACGTCGGCGAATTCGGCGCGATTGAGCGCCTGCTGTCGTGCAAGCGCGTCCTTCTGCTCGTCGTAGAACGTGGCGTACTTCGAGGACTCCGGGTCGTCGTACTGTTCGTCAAATTTGCGCTTTAGCTCGGCCTTCTTCTCTGCGAGTGCTGCGGCTTTCGCTGCCTCAGGGTCCGGGTTCGCATCGTCGTCACTACCATCATCCTCGGAGGCCGCGTCATCGCCTTCGTCGTCTGAGTTCGTGTCGCCGGGCGCGTTCCCGCCGGTTATGAACAGATGTCGGATCGAATCGAGCATCTCCTCATCGTCCCACCCCTTCAGCTCCTCCTCGTCGATCGCGAGCTTGCTCATGTCAGGCGCTTCCTCATCCTTCTCGGCACTCTTCCCAGCCTTCATCGGCCGGAAGAAGTCGTCATCGTCATCGGGAGTATCGTCGTCAGCGGCTTGAGGATCCAGGGAAGAGCTAGAAATAATGGCGCGTGGAGATAGATCGGAGGAGTAGATGAGCTTCGTCCAGTCCCGTCGGGCGGGGCGAGACGAGGATATGAAGTCCTTCGCGCGGTCCACAAGGTTCACCTTCCAACGTGGCACGTCTCCATTGCCCTGGTCCATGCCCTCATCCTCATCCTCGTCCTCTCCGCTCGGCAGACTCTCCACGTCGGACTCATCATCATCAGCGACACGGTTCCCTCGTGGCCCATCACCCATATCCGAGTCGCTGTCCGCGAACGCGATGTTGCCGTCATCCTCATCGGGGCCATTGTCGCGCCCTGCAGCGAGGGTTGGGCGTTGTTGCGTGCGCGCCGTTGTGCGGCCCGAACACCCCGTACTCGGCCCCTCCTCCCAGTCGCCGTCACTGCCGTTCCCAAGATCGCTCGGCTCGTCCGCGTCCTCGAGCCCTGACGCATCTTCGTCTTCAAAGCTTGACTCATCACTATCACTAGAATCGTGGCGGGTTGTGCGACTCGAGGAAGGATCGACGGTCAGGGACTTGGATGAAGAGCCGAGAAGACGAATTTTGGAACGAGTGACGATGTCTTCAAGTGTCTCGGGGGCGTCTTGGAGGTCCATGACCATCTCCTCCCCCTCTCCCTGCGGAACTGTACGAAGATCAGCATGGACTTTACCGTAAGACCCAAATGTACATACCATTCGTCTGGCCGCGTGTGAAACTGCCCGGTACATTAATCCATACAGCGTCCTTGTCGTACATGACTCCACCGACGTCGCTCATCGGCGCATGCACGAGTAGTTTCTTCCTTTCACTTAACTTGCGGCGGCGCTCCGAATCAGCGTCGGGTAGTGGACACGGATCTCCGAGCGCTTGGACGGACTTGATATCCAAGTCGCCTACACCAGGAACATGTACTTTCGACCCTAAACGCAAATTCGTGCCGCGGAGGTAGCCGTAAAGCGTGACATTCCGGTCGCACTTGCCTCTCGACAGCCGAATCTCCTCACGTGGCGTGAGGTCTTCGAAGCGGTCGGCAAGGAGGTAAGGGTGGGAGTTGCGGAAGACAAGTGGTCGGAACTTCATGACGGAGATGAAGCGTGTGAGGTTGAGGATCTCGGTATCGGGGTATCGTCCGTTAATAACGCCTGAGAGGTAGAAGAGTTTCGCGCCCTGGTAAATCTCAGTCCAAAAACGCTTTTTGAGCGCTTTCTTTGTAGCACGGAGGGTGGTTGCTTTCTTTATGAGGTCGAGGTGGGTTAGCACACCGATGACCTTTGGGAAACCATGCGCTTGAAGGATGTTGAGGAATTCAAACGTCTCCTACACAAGAGCATGAGAAGACAATCAAGTTTACGATTGAATACGCACCATCTCGAAGCCATACGAGCCGTCGATCAAGAGAAGTACAAGGTCTGCGACCTTTCCAACGTCGATCATTGAGTTCAGGTCGCTATTGCACTCAATAAACGTGATGCGTCGCTTCTTACCGCTCACGATAGTGACAGGTCCACGAATATCATTCATTGTCTGCTTCGTGTACCGACGGACAAGCGACTTCATGAGTATCGACTTGCCGACGCCGGGGGGACCGACGACGGCGACAATGACAGGCGGAGGCTCATCGTCGGGCGTGCGGTCGACTAGAGGCACGTGTAGGCGTGTCTGATCCTTCTCCGCGGTACGACGTCCTAGTCGCTCGGCGCGACGTCCAGATTTCGGCGCGAATGCCTGAGAAGACACGAACAGCCTGAGTTACTTGAATAAGGAGAGAAGAAAGTGATTTGCACACCTTCTCGTTGAAGCCACGTTGTTTCTCTTTCCCCTTCCCCTTCTTCTCTACTTTTGCGCCAGACTGCGCCGGTCGATGAGCTTTGTGTGGTCGATCCTCCATCCTGCGTCCTGTCCGGCGTCACGGCTGTAGATTAACGAGAAATTACACTTGCACCACGTGTGGATACTCGATCACATGATGCGCGCGTGGATGTTCAACGTTCAACTTTCGGTCTTGAGTCCATCATTCGGTTTGTCGTGGCTCTCTCCCGTCCGAGTCTCTATTTTCTTGCTTTTCAACCTGTACACTGTGCACGGCTCTCTAGCGTCTAGAATTACAGCATGCGCAGAACAAGTTCTCATCCTTCGGTCCTCGACTATAGTATTGACGGCGACGAGCACGAGCGCAGTCGCATCCAGCTCGAGCACAATCTCCAGAACACCGACCTATCTCTTCACCTCTCCTCCGCACATGATGACGACTACTCTATTGAATTTCCGCGCCATAACTCTGGCCCTCAGCCCTCCTTTTCTGCCTTCCGCTCTATCGACCGCTCGCACGATGATTTCGACCCCGAAGAAGGCATTAGCCATCTCAACGCATGGTCGTATCGCACCGGTGACGACGACGAGGGAATAACGCCATTCGTACATGGAGAGACGCTCTCGACGGCCGCGCACCACGCTAGCGCTCTGACCTTGAGCGCTGGGCTAGGTGGCAGGGGCGCAAGACGAGATATGAGTTTGAGCGGGGCAGAGTACGATCCCGAGCGGCCCTTACAAGACCTCATTGCGAATGTTAACAACAAGCTCAGCATGCTTGATGTTGACGAAACACGCTCAAGGCTCCAAGTGCGTCTTTCGCCACTTTGGCACTGTCTTACCTTATAGTCCTCTTGTCCAGTCGGCACACTTCGATCCCAGCGTTGCTACCGTAGACCACATCCTATCGTCAAGGCAGACTCGGGGGGGTGCAGCATGTCTACACTCTCCACCATCTGTATCGTCATCATCTAGTTCAGAACCTCAGACGCCTCCCGCCACATCACCCCGTCCGACTCTCGCCGAAGCGCTTAACCAACTAGCCTTTTCTCCCAAACGACCTCGTTCGCCCGCGCATGGTCGTAGCGTCTCCGCCGGCCTCGGACATAATCGATCGCATGCGCCTCGCTCCTCTCACCGTCAAACTCCCCCCGATGAACGACGTGCCGCTCCCCGTGCACCCTCGCCCACTCAGGACAATGGTGTCACACCACGACCGCGCAAAATCCACCAGGGCCAGAAAAATCGCCGCGCACATGGCCCACCCCAGCAGCCCGAAATCACTGTCCGTCCGCCGACGCCATCGACCGACAACTCTAAATTCACAAAGCTCGCACGCGACCTTGCGCGTGAGATTGAGTACGAGCAGGATTTATGGCACACGCAGGGCGCAGGAGCGCACGGCGATGGAAGCCTCATAGCAGCGCACAGCACGCTCAAGTCGTCGAGGAGCAAGCATGGCGGAAGCGGGTATGCGAATAAATCGGGAAGACATCTCGACCTGCCTGATGTAACGGGGTTGACGGCGGCAGTCGAAAGCCCCGCTAGGGCAAGTATGCGATATTTTCCGTACAAAGACGATGGGCGGCACGAAGCTGAAGGCAAAGGTTCATCCTCCCATATCTTAAAAGCTCGACACTCTAACGACGAGTATTCTCGCAGCGCGTCTCACCGAGATGCTCGGTCTCGTCCAGTCCCGTCTTGCACATCTCGAAGGCGAGAACAATTCCTCCCGCCGTCACATGCGCGAACTTGAGCGTGAGCTCGATATGTGCAAGGCTGAGGTCGCTGTCGAGCGTGAGCGGATGACGAAGCGTGAAGCAGAATTCTCGAGGGAGAAGGATGAACTGAGGAGGCATTTTGATGTGGCACAGAAGAGTGGAAAGGATGCCAGGATTGCGAATGATGACAGTCATCGCCGGTATAAGGAGGCGGTGGAAGAGAAAAAGGGTACGTGCTACTCTTTCGGAGAATCCCTTTATGGTGCTGATGCATGTATACCTCAGCACTCGAGTCGCTCATCGCGACCCTCCGCTCACACATGGCCCGCCTTACCGATGAGCTTGCTGCCCAGAAATCCGCGCTCAACGAGCTACGCGGCATGCGCGAAGCCGACGCAGTGACGTTACACGAGAAGGTGATGGAAGTCGACCGACTCCGCAAGGAGGTCGAGAAGATCGCGGGCGAAGTCGAAGTTCTCAGGGGCGTCGTTGAAGACGGTCTGCGGGAGCGCCGAGCAAGACATGAGCGGAGTCCATCACCGGAGCCCACGCCCCAGTCCGTTGCGAACGAATCGGAAGAAGAGGAGGGCGGAGATGAGGAAGATGGGGCCGAAGAAGAGGAGCATAGGCAGTGTGAGCGCACGGTTGACGAATCACTCTACGTCTCCCGCGACGCTCCACCTCAGCCCGAACAAACCCGCACAGCACTCTTGGACCGGACAGTGACAATGCGCACGGATCGTGCAACGTTGGGATCCTCGCCGGTTCCTAACTCGACCACGCAGCCCTTCATCGACCAGACCGAGATCGAACGTATAGCGGAAGAACTCGAGGAGCGCAGGTCGCAGACATCGCGGCTGAGCAGCTCGCAGCGATCTAGCGCGTCGCGCCCCCCGTCAGCAGCGTCGTCCGTTTCGGGTTCCGAGCGTAGTGGATCACGTAGTAGGAGCAGGCTTGCGGCTCTACGAGAAGAATCATCTCTTGCATCACCATCGCGCTCTTCCTCTCGCGCCAGCACGCCAGCGCCTGGAACAGATGACCGCCCCCAGCTCGACCCTCTGGAACCTGCCCCTCAGCCTCCACGTCCCTCTTCACGCCTGCACAAGCATGCACATAAGCGTCCCGAACCCTTGCCAGAAGACTCGCCCTTCCCTCAGATCCGTGGCGAGCGTCTTGAACGGCTTTTCTTCTCCGCCCCCGAACATAACACGAAGACATGCACCGTCTGTCGACGCAGGCGCCGACCAGATGCAGAGACGGAGAAGATGGAGCAGCCTGTGTGGTATACCTCAAGACTGGGCAGGTTTGCGAATAATAAGAAAGGGAAACGGGCTGAGAATGTGAACGTGCAAGACGCGGAGGATTACCAGGCTCAAGCTGGCCCTTCGCACAAGGCAGACGCACTCGGCCATGTCTCACCGAACCTCGATTTCTTGGACCCCGGTACCCCGGCCGATCGATTACCGCCGCAGACGGTGCTTGTCAAAGTTCTCCGGGAGCTCGAGGACGACTTCACGCATTACAAGGGGTGCGTGTGCCTTGACTTTTCAGGATATGATTCTGAATCATTGAGACAGGATTTACCTGGAGCTCGCTCACCAGTATGGCCTCATGGATCCGGTGTCGAACGTCGTGAAGCGCAACGTCCTCGCCGAACACCTGCGCGAGGTCATTGACGTTCTCGAGCAAAGGGTACGCGTTGTGCGATACCTGTCTCATCTGGTTACCAACAGCTTGCATTATGCAGGGAGACCAGATTGCGTCGCTATATGACCTGCTGTCCTTTGAGGACAAACCGTTACCTTCGAGCTCGGAAGCGAAGTCTAGATCAGACCCGCTCGCGCGCGCGTTTGGAAATGGTAATGGGCGCAGGCGGCAGGCATAGCCCTCGTGCTTCCGTGCGGCGCCGTTTGCGCTTCGTCATGGATGATCTTCATACTGCGGCTGTTCCCGCGTAACATTTGCATCGTGTCTACTCCTTCAAGCAAAGCCTGCGCCGCATCTTGGTTACATCTACGTCACTGCACAAGTTTTATTTTCTCCCCTTACTTTGGGCACAATAATCTGGCATAGTTTGTACACATATCGAGGCCTTGGTGTTCCCCGCATATTCACGTTCCCTTTCTCGATTGGCAAGCATGTATCGAATGGCGGAATATCGACTGCACGGTGAGAACCTTCTAAATGCCTTCCGAAGCTTCTCACTGCCGTCGGATTTTCATACTTCCTGCCAGCTAAGAAGCGAGAGGCTATTATCTGCCTTCCATGCCCTTCGGCTCAGGGAACGCCTGCATACGACAGCGATACGTAAGGAAGCCACGCTACTGTAAGCCTAAGAGGACGCTCGATAGAGCGATCTGACGCTGAGGGCTGGCAGGGTCAGCCTTGGGAGTGCTCGTACGGGGAGTATATGCAGGTTCAACTTCAGGGGCGGCCAGTGTGCACTGGCATCGGTTTGTACGGACTCGCCCTTGGGCTCGCCCGGTTTGGTAGGGCGAAGGCTCAATGTCGATGCGTGTGTTCCC
Source organism: Vararia minispora EC-137 (assembly GCA_022160365.1). Lineage (NCBI taxonomy): Eukaryota > Fungi > Basidiomycota > Agaricomycetes > Russulales > Lachnocladiaceae > Vararia > Vararia minispora. The sequence goes on from MU273590.1 coordinate 66,847, forward strand.
CGCAGCGGGAAACTACAAGGAGGCTGGGTGGGCGGGCGGAAATGCTAGGGCAGGATTGTCACTCGCCCTTCGCCGTCGTGGAAGCTAAGGCAGAAGCAGCGTGGGATTTTCCCGAACTCGCCCATGGACTGTCATGCATTCTACGCCTTCTTCGTGCTTGCTTCGTGCATCGCTTTGCTCAGAAGCCCACTTTATCATGGCTCATGAGTAGAGGAATCGACGAATGGCGTTGACTACTGACTACTAAATTCAGCGGAAGGAGATACTTGGTCTGCTCGGCTCGGCAATGGCCGTGCCAATGCCGGTGCCACTCGGGCACGGCGGGCGCATCTTACCTGCTTCTCTAAGTTCAGCCCATAATCCAATACACTAGCTCCAGGAGTTCTCCACGTACAGAGGATACTGTAACGTGGCACCGACCGCACTCGGAAGCGTAGGAAGACGGACGTATAAACTTGGGTTCGTCACTGACGATTAGTACACGTGTTCTTGTATGTATACTAGACATTTGCTAGAAATCGGCAATTTCCTTGGAAGACTTGAACTGTCCTGTTACCGGCCTTTGCCCCTTGCCGGACAACGCACCGGTTATGCGGGGGGCGGGGGATCTGTGCGGCTGCTGTAAGAGCCGATCTAGGGAAGTCCCGTGTCAGCCAAATGAAAACTGACTGTTACGTCTACCGCAGTATTGTGACGGACAGATGGCGTTTCAGCGTTCTCTGTTTCGTGGATCAAGTCGATGATGTGCGCCCGGACATGCAAGCAAAATTGGCATTTTAGATCAGAGATGTTATAGGGACCAATAGGTTCCTGGACCCACGACTACAGGAACGCCCGCAGAGTCTGACTATTAGCATCCGTCCACTGACAAGTGTCCCACAGGCCCACGGCAATTGTAGGATAGATATAAAATGGGGCCCAGAGCGTAAGCGCGAGCGGACCTGACATGATTCCGAGCCTGTCTACCAGTGCAGCGTTAGACTTGATCCGCACGAACGCGATGGCCCATGGCCAAGCGCTGATTCTACTGTCTCTCACCTTCTCCAACTACGGGACGCTGACCGCCTTGTTCGGACTTTTCCTTGTTGCCTACTCCGCCGTGCGCTATGCGGCGAGCCCCTGGCGTCATCTCCCACCAGGTCCCACAGGCTACCCCCTCCTCGGCAGCGCGCTCAAGCTGCTCGACAAGGAATGGCTTTTCCGGGAATGCAAATCATACGGTCCGTTGTCCGTGGAGCAGAACCTGAGTATAACACCTCATTTTCGAGCATTGGCAGGAGAACTTGTGTACCTGAACGTGGCGGGCCAGCCGGCTGTCATCCTCAACAGCCAGCACGTTGCCGCAGACCTGCTCGATCGCCACGCATCGACATTTTCAGACCGCCCGCGGTTCATTGTTGCCAATGAAATCCTCTGCGGGGGTATGTTCTTTGCGATTGGGCCAGACGACGATCGGTAAGCCCGTCTAGAGTGTCTTCCCGACAAGGCTGAGTAGAAGATAGCTGGCGCCGGATGCGTCGTGCAGTCCATGAAGGATTTGGTCCGGCCGCATCGGTGAGGTACTATGGCATGCACGCAGAGGAGGCTGCGCGGCTTGCGCTCGCGCTCGCGTCCGAGTGCGCCAATACGCAGCCCACCAGGGACTTCGGGAAGCACTACACACGCTTCACTGCGTCGCTTGTGCTCGCGATTACGTATGATCGGCCCGTTCTCAGCGATGCGAGCAGGGAGATGTTGGCACGCATCGAGATAATAGACCGCAAGTTAGACAGAGCGATTGCGCCGGGTACGCACTTGGTCGAGTTCTTCCCGTGGATGTTGATGATACCGCAAAGGCGTGGAAAAGCTTGCTTTGAGAGTGAGGAAAAGCTGACGGAGTGGATCCAGGTTCGCTAGGTGGAAGCGCGAAGCGCAGGACGGATTTACAACAGCTTCGGCGTACTTCAATGAGCTTGTCGAGGACGTGAAGAGGCGGACGGTAAGCCGACATTCTATACGTTGGTCGTATCTCACAAACTCTTAGGCTGGTGGAGTTGCGAGACCTTGTCTTGCATCGACGCTTGTAGACAACCAGGAGAAGCTGGCATTATCAAATGATGAGGTCTCATGGGCGACGGGTGCCATGTAGTGAGTCCGCTACGCTCCTGTGACTGCGACGGTAGCTGAGAGCTCCATAGTGCGATAGGATCGGACACGCTGGCCGGTGCGCTCGACTTTTGGACTCTGGCCATGGTTAGCTTCCCAGAGACACAGCATCGTGCACAGGAGGAGCTCGATGCCGTCATTGGCCACGCTCGTCCGCCGCGCGTCGGAGATCGCGCACATCTCCCGTATCTCGAAGCCGTCGTCCGCGAAGCCCTCCGCTGGCGTACCGGGCTACCGGTGGGCGTGCCGCATAGGACCAATGCTGATACATGGTATGAGGGAATGTTCATCCCCAAAGGCACATGGTGCTTTGTAAACGTCAATCTGTGCAATCGCGATCCCGCCGTGTATGGTGCGGACGCCGAGGTATTCAACCCGTTGAGGCATTTGGACGAGAAAGGGCGTTTGAAGCCTGCGCCCCCCGAGACGAAAGACGAAGGCCATATCGCGTTCGGATTTGGGAAGCGGATCTGCATCGGGCGGCACGTCGCGAATGACGCGCTCTTTGCTGCGATTGCGACGATCCTGTGGGCGTTCAAGCTCGAGAAGACTGGCGGAGTTAACGTGGACGCGTACAAAAGTGGAGGAATGACCTTGTGAGTCCTGTTTCCGGGCTAAGAGATCCAAAAAGGGCTGAAAAGAGCTACAGGCGTCCAGAATTGTTCTCGTGTCGCTTCACACCCCGTTTCTCGGAGGCGCTAGGCATGTTGACTCAGGAGCTCGGACTGTAGACGACGTAGAGATGTATTATTCAAGTCGCAACAAGTTACCTAAGGCGATTCTTGGGCGATTCAGGTCCTAAGGTAGTCCGGACGGCGATCCTCGGGACAGCATGATCCATCTCGATGCGTAAAGGTTCCTCAAGAAATGACAACGGTCACGCCACTCTTGGCGCTCGTCTTAATCTATGTGCCCGGCCAGGTAACGGGGACATGGGGTGGAATCTCAAGTTGAACGGGATGGAGAGCATTGCAAGAGCGCCATCTACAGCTGTGTCGACGTTCAATCTCACATCCTTTTTACCAAGTAGGCCCGCCTCGAGCTATGCGTCTGTTGTGCCGCCAGTTCAGGACTTCAGGCCTGTTCGCTTAACCTACTAGCCCGGCCACAGCGGGTGTACTCGGTCGCCTGCGAGCCTTCCCCCGCGCATGCCCTCGGTGCACGACTGCTGTGCGTCCAGCTCCGTACTGAGCCACTCTAGTACCACATGGTACTGACAGCGTACTGGAACGGCCAGCGTGGGACGGGAGTCGTCGTCATAGTCGGAACGAGCCAGATCGGGTATGCGCGTGAGTGGACGATAAGGAGCAAAGGGAACGACGATTGAGGGAGGCGGGGGAGTGCGCGTAAACTGGCGGACGAACGGGTGGAATGATGGGCATCGGCAAGCGACAAGTTGATGGGCTGGACTGGATCCGAGAGATGGCATAAAGGGTGGTGGGTGGGGGGCGTGCGCACTAGGTCGTCGGCGCGGACGTAGCCGTCTTCGCGCATGGGGGAGAAGCAGGTGGGAGAAGCAAGCGGGAGAGTGACAAGAGTACTAGTGGCATGGAGGAGGAGGGAGGAAACGGTCACGGGCGAAGAGACAGCCCTAAAGAGACGGAAGAGCACAACGACCAGGAACACCAAACTCTAGCTCTAGTAACCAACGAGCCCGTCCTCGAAGCTTTCCGGTACCCTCTGTCAGCCGCCTGGGAAAAATATATCCATACCGGCGCTCGTAAGACGGTGCGCGAGCACAGAAAGATGCAAGACATAATGTACCGTGACATTCGCGGAATGTAGGAATTGCGCTGTCGCCTGTCTCCCCAAGTCTCCTTTGCTCTTTTCCTCACGTTATATAGCGGTATTGCTGCTGAGAGGGGTGGGGGTGCGTCCTCTTCTTTTTGTGCGGATTTAATGGTACTATAATGATGGAGCTTCCAGTGCACATCTCACGGCAATACTTTGTGGGTGACTCGCCCTGACTCGCCCTCCGACTTTTCTGCCGCCTTCCGCACCTATGGGAGGTCGCTATGGTGAGCTATGGTGTCCGATCTCAATTCCCTATCACCACGACGTCCTCCTGTACATCTTTTTGGCACACGCACCATCAGCCACACATTTCTCCAATGGCATTCAGTCGAGTACGCCCGTGACAGCCGCGTGTACATATACCACAAATCATTCTGCTGCTGTGTCAAATCTGTCCATGTCTTTCCTGCAGGCAGCAGCCTCATATTCGACGCCTCAGGCTTACATCCCAAGTTTAGCAACCGAATCCACGACCAACCCTAGTGTTTCCAATAGATGGAAGGGCAACTTTGTGGGTGTGCCGCAGCTACGCTGTTCCGACGCAGTCGATCGCTCCACAATTCTAACCACAGATCAACGTGAAGAACGAGGTAAACCCGTCGCACTCTTTCCAGACGGCATGAACATTCTTGGAACATTCTCTCAAATTTGGATATTTCCATGGTGCGCATCTGGGACGCGTCGACGCACGGAAACCGGATGCCAGTGGCCACACGGGCCGGGTCAGGTCGGTCGCGTTCTCTCTCGACGTATGCACGTCCAGGCTCAGAAGACCAATCAGATTAATCAGCATGCGTCTAGAAAGCATCGACTAGGGAAACTGGGGAAGAGGCAGAAACTCGATGGTCACACGTCTTGGGCCATGTCAGTTGCATTCTCCCCCGACGGCACGCACGTCATCGCGTCATCTCCGGCTTGAACGACCAATCGACGCGCATCTGGAATGCATGCACAGGACAAGAATCTTGGAAGCCCGACGGCCACAAGGACCGGGGCGAAGTATGTAGCGTTCTTCGTCAACGACGGCACTTGCCTTGTCTCGGGCTCAGACGACAGGTCGGTGCGCATCTAGGGCGCAGAAACCGGGGAGGGGGTGCAAAGGATCAGCGATAGGTCCTGCCAGAGGGTCGCATCAGCTGCTTTCTCCCCCGACAGTACGCGTGTCATCTCGTGCCCGGGCACTTACGGGGCACTGGTGCACATCTGGGACGTGCCGACTAAAGACTGACCAGGTTCGCTGTGCTCTCCGCGGACGGCACGCACCCCATCATGAACTCTCACAACGGCCATGCGCGCATCTGGAAGCCTGAGTCTGAGATGTCGACCAGGGCAGATTGGTAGAGGCTTCGTGTCCATTCGCCCAGTATCATGTTTGTTATGTCTGTTGTGCTCTTCCCCGATGACACACGTTTTGCTTCGGACCAGGGCTCTAAATGCGGCGTGAACATCTGGCGGAGAAGAGGTACGGGAGCTGGAAGGTCGCACGTATCCGTCGCGTTTTCCGCATATTGCACGCACGTCGTTGCGGGCTTGGACGACCGGTCAGTGCGCATCTGGGATGCATCGACAGGGAGAAGGTTCTGAAGCTGGACGGCCACACGTACCGGGTGACGTCCATCGTGCTCTCCTAATTGCACGCGCTTCGCTTCGGGCTGGAAGGACAAGTTTGGCGCATTTTGGATACGTTAACGGGGCAAGTGCAGAAGTTGGTTGTCCACAAGGCCAAGGTCATGTCTGTCGCATTCTCGCCCGACAGCACGCGCATTATATCGAGCTCGTACGACAGATCTGCGCAGATACGAGACGTGTCGGTTGAAGCTCTGCTTCAAGGGTTGTATTGGATACTTGGCCTTGCCGGTTGGATCATCGACAAGCGACCTCAGGGTCGCTTATTTTGGCTTTCCAGCCATCTTCATTCTGCTCTCCGCAAGGAGGCACTGCTCGTCATTTGTCTCCAAGGAAGCACGTACGTGTGTTTCTCATAGGCCGGTATAGGTTCTTGTTAGGCTGCTTGCTATCGTGAAGAGCAGGAATGCATCACTGTTATATGTATGTCCTGACTACACGACGACACAGAAATCCTTCATCTTAGTTTAATTATCTGTTACAATCCTGCACCCGCGAAGGCGCATTGAGATGCGAAAGCATCTTGACACGCGGAAGCGCCGGTGCGATAGTGCTTTAATATGCGACAGCTAAAGGTTCAGAGGTGGTTTCGACAAGTTTGACAGAACGAAGGGGGTTGTCTTGGCATCGACATGGTACTCTGCATCTGAGAGCATCGTAATGCGACCAATGCCACTATTCTTCCGGCTGAAATGCTTCCGACGGGAACTCAAACCTATGTTAAAGCAAGGGGAGGGTAGGCAAACGTCAGTTCGCTATCGCCAACATACAAAAGCTCTCGCGACGTACGCTAGCCAGACGTCGAATTTCTGCTTGTCTGAACCGAGCGACGGCTTGATTGGGATGGTATACTTTCCGAAATCGCTGGACAGCCATGCGTGGTATGGATAGTCGACGGCGGCGTTCGGTAGCAGCTTCGGTGCGGCCTTGGTACCCTGCTGTATCTTCCAGAGTGGACCGTGCTCACACAGGTCGGGCACCACGATCAACGTGCTGTGCTCGTTCACCCACTCTTTCGTGAGCTCCTTCTTGAGATCTATCTCGCCTGTATAGTTGTCGGCGAAGTATCGCTACAGAAAAAATATTTCAGAGTCCTTGCGCCGCTCAACTATGTTGAACGCATACCATACCGGCCGAACCTCCTCCGTTGTTAAGGCAGTAGTGGATCTCGCAGAAGGAACGACCCGTTTCCTTATGAAGGTCTGTAGGACAAATCGAGTCTCAGACTCGGACAAAGCCAGCAAATGCCAGAGATCGACATACGAAAACGTGCCTATTTAGAAAAACTCAGATTGTGTTGACGGTGTCAATAATTTCAAGAGCATACCGTCTCTCCGATCCCAAGCGTCCAGGCCTGTATATGCGCCAACTTCTCCATCCGATCATCGTTGAAGTAGAGGTGGAATCCAAGGGCGTTGTAAAACTCGAAGTCGTCGAAATCTAGTGCAGTGTGAGATAGAGGCACTCAAATGAACGTCGGAGGGAGAGGCCTCACTGCCATTAGCCCACGCTAGCTGGTCGACGCGGACAAACGGGAACGTGGAACTTGCTGCGTCTTGTGAGATGGTATCTGTGTGCGGCATGGCGCTGCTAGAAAAGATTTGACTCATCGCAGTGAAGGGGCCCTGGAACGCGTCCTTGATCTGGGAAACGGCGACGAAGACAGCACCAGTCTTGCGCGAAGCCGTGACTGTTGCCCCGAGAGTGACTCGAGTTTGGCCGACCTCCTTCGCGGGTGGAGAAATCCCACGAGTGAGAGACCCGTCTTTCCCTTTAATCTCAATCTCGCCTGGTGCACTCGGCCTCAGCGTTTAGCAGGATGGAGGAGCGAACAGCGCTTGCCGTATATAACTTTGACAGCGACAATATCTTGTTCCAAGGTCGCGCTGTAACCCGGCGCGAGTACCTTCAAGACCAATGTCTTTCCTGCAAGCGACCAAAAAGGCAAAGTAGGCACATCGCCCTTGGGTACCGCGCTCGGTCGCGGAATACGAAGGAGAACTTCGTTCTCAAGCTTTTCGCCCCAGAATAAGCTTGCCCGATCCCCTATCCCGTTAATGCGCAGTTGAGGTGGGTCGGGTCCGGTAAAATAGCCAGGAACATAGTACGAGAGCGACGCAACGTCCTGTCTCCTCGTTAGCCATGTGTACTGTGGTTGTTCGCACACAGGCATCACTCGTACCATGCGATTTACCGGGGAGTAGCTGGCAACAGCTAGACGTCCAGCCGATTCTCCGGTGATCCTAATCTTCGTGAACTTTCCATTTGCAAGGTCAGCCGGACTGTACAGGTAGACACCTTGCTTCGAAGCTGTGGAAAAATAGTCAGGGAGCCGTCTAATGAAACGAACGAGATACATACTATCCCCCGAACCTGTGTCGCGACGCCCAACTACATGTTCAATAGCCGGAAGCATACGGGATTAGCAACGCTACGTACGAACGCCCATGCATGCCACCGCAAAAGCCATTGTTTCGTAACCGGCAAGTGGGACAGCCGCAACATGATGAAGTGGCCCGGTATGCGACTCGTTGTCCAACGGACCGTAGTCATCAACGACTCTGCGTGTCCAGTAGGACGATGATTTAAGAGAAGACGGTCCCTTCGGAGCGCTCTTAGTTTTGGTGTAGACAGATACCACGTGCCCATGAAAGGCCTGGATTTTCGCATGACGATCAGTAAGGAGTAATATCATATTCAAAGATAAACACGGACTTCACAAGTAGCAATGTACCCCACATCATCGTCGCCAACGTGGCAGATGTCGACAGAGCCGCTGCCAAAGAATCCTTCAGAATGCGGTTGACCAGATGGAGGCTGTAGTCCTTGACCGACGACATTGAACTGCCAAGTGTGATTGTCATGGTCAAACCAGAGTAGCACAATACCTTCCCTGCCAGAGACGACGACCATGTCCAAGTCACCATTGCTACGCGGCAGCAGTCTGACATCGTGGATCATGCGAAACTGCGAGTCGAATACAGTTGAGGTCTCCCAAGAAATTGGGCCTTTGGACTTATCGAGCCCATAACGAGGAGTGAAGATGATGACCGGCGCAGGAGAATTGAAGTCGCCAGATCGGGCAATGATAGGTAGACCCATGATCTGCACGACGTCGTGTCTCGTAAAATGGCCGGCTACACGGAGCGATTAATAGAAAGCATCCTCTCAAGTCTATGAGCTGCACCTTGGAGTCTGACTTTCGTTAAGTACAATAATCTGATTGAAGAAACCAAAGAGAACTAGCCTATGCATCCCGGTCGAGTTGCCAATCCTCTTGGCTTCCCAGAAGGGCGTCTGCGTGCGCTCGCCTGGATTCTTCAGCCATTGTACCCGACCCCCGTCATGCGCCTGTGCATCCCACAGCTGCAGACGAATTCGTGAGTCATGAGTGCGCACTCGAACAACGCGGTATGAACGTTTCTTGCGACGTACATCGTTCATATTGGGACCATAGCGGTCGCAGATAATTACTAGACGTAGTAGGCAAAGAGTCGTTAGCCAGTAACTGGAAAGTGTACCTTCAATCGACCCACCGTCGTTAAAGCCATCGCCAGTAAGATCGGCAAAGGTCATGCCTACGGGAAACTCGAGCGATGCAATTTCGGACACCTTCCAGCCAGTGCGCCTGTCAGGAGTATACATTGTCAGCATCGAGTAAACAAGACCAAAGATGTCTACCCACTTCGGCTGGTTGGAAGGATTCACAAAAAGTCGAATAGTTGACGGTGCGCCCTGAAAGCCAAGCCCATAGGCTATGATATCAGGATATTCAGCAGTCTTGTTTGAAAATGGGAAGTCTTGAGCCCAATAGCCATCAGGGAGAGGGCCAGCGACGAGCGATTCCCTGACACCAGCTGGATGCGAGGCGCGAGGTAAGGTCGGGGAAGAACCGGCGCACATGTTGTATTGCGAGATGGTTCGGCGCAAGCACGAGAGGACGCACTAAATGAGAGACCCGTCGACCCGATACCGTGGCTTTGAAGCGGCAATATCAGGCTCTCGAAGAGGAAGGCAAACATTGTCTATATTGAATGAAGAAGCTATACGGGAGAAGCATGAATTCGGAACGAATTCCGCCCAGCAGTATAGTTCGAGACAAATCGTTACAGTAGCAATAAGAGACACAACGTTCATCCATTCTCAAGGTACGCAAGGCTGCAATGTAATATAAGAGTCACATGGGGTTCTTTCGGGAACGAGATGACGCAGAAGAACGATACGCTGACCAGGACGAGGTTGAAGCTTCATGGAGCCGTCATGGAATGCGACTGAGGTTCACCCGCAGTGCTCAGTCCTTTCAGGCAGCCTCACAGGAAGACAGGAGATATCTAGATCCAGCCATAGTATTTGCTGTAACGGCGCGGGAATCGGAGACGTTGACGCCGCAATAACTTAGCTTCGCCAGCGGAGAGATGTTCGGTGAATTGGTGCGTTCAGAGCCGTTCTTGAGACAAGACCCCAAACTCCACAGGAAGCTGAACCAAGTGAGAAGCTGCAAGTGCAGGTTAAGGCCGCCAAGCAGCCAAGCTAAGGGTTAAGTGAGTCAGCGACGCATCCCCATCGTCGTCTCTTACATCATCGTCTCGCTCCCCTGTGCGTACTACTGCCCAGGGCGCCGAGGGCGCCATATACACGTCCCGCCCAATCTAATTTGCGCCGGTAGCCGTGTCTCTGCCCGAGCCATATGTCATATAGCAGACCAGATTCGGGGGTGGGCGTAGCCAGTTGAAGGGGTCAAGACAACGTAAGCAATGTCAATGCCAACGTTCTCGACAATGACGATGACATCCACGACAGCACTGTCCACAGAACGGAAACGCTATAATGGATGGCAGGAGGCGCAGCGGGGAAGATGCCAGTGAACAGGCGGAAAGCTTTTCCTCTGGATCCGGTGATGGTCGCCATTCCCGGGAAGTGGGGCTTCCCAATAATTTTGCGTGCTGAAGCTTGAAGCTTGAAGTTTCGCCTAGGAAAGACGGCGAGTAGCATTGCAAGGTCTTCCTCGGTCAAGGGCTCGGTCGAGGCTGAGGGACATTGTAGATCGTGGATGACGTCTGTTCTTGCCAAGTTGCCGCCGAGGAAATGATATGTGAAAGAACGGCACATGCTGTCTTGGTACCTTCGGGGAAATGCATATCCCGACGCAAGAAGTAGGCTTCGTTGGAAAAGAACGATTTGAATGTAAGCACGCGTAATTGCATAAGGTTGGTTGGTTCATGACGTACCAGAATACTGGAACCATCAGCTGGAATAAGATGTACCGGCATTGCGACTATAGCGAGGCCCTGGGCTGCAGGCCTTCTAGCGAGGTGGCAGATACTGCTAGTGCCAATTATGCGACGGTTCGCCCACACGCGAAGTCGTGGTAAGGCACGTGTGAATTTGGGGTCGCTTCTAAGCTCCAGAGTAGGGTAATCGTGTTCTATGAAGACTTAGATCTGAGAGTAGAAGAAAGGAGTCCTCAACCAGAGACAGATCCTTAGACGGATCTGTCGGCTTGAGCTGGATCACGTGCGAACCAGAGGCGCGGTGATTCGAAGAGTCACGGTCCGAATGCGCATCCATGCTTGCCATATACTCTTTCAATGTCAAATGTTCATCGTGGCCGTTGATACAGCGATGTCCACCCGACAGTACGGACGTTCCACATGATCTCTCTCTGTGGATTACCCTATTTATACGTCTCTGAGTGATATTGTCTTGGGCAAAGCCCCCCCAGGACTGTCGCCTTCGACACCGTGACTATGCAGCGCGAAAACCTTTCCGACCGTTCGAAAGCCTTGGGCCTTCACATCCACAAGGTCCACGATAGTGCGGGCGTAGATATTTTTGATGTATCTACTACTCCCACACTTCCTACTCTCGTTGAAGTGCGAATAACAGGTTTTCATTGCTGGCTCTGGGCCTATTGGCGCGACCTATGCGAAACTTTTGGTCGACCAAGGATTCAATGTACGTGACGATATCAGTTTCATCTCCTTCCTTCTCCCTTAGCTCACAGATTCTTAGGTCTGCATGGTTGAAATAGGAGATCTCCAGTAAGCACAGAAAGGGGAGAGATACTAACGAAGACTAACTTCCTTCAGCGATTCGCTTCATCCTGGGTCTCACCAGAAGAACGAAATCAGGTTCCAGAAGGACGTTGATATGTTTGTAAGGTATTTATTCTTTTATATTATGCCCAATCGAAGACTGAAGTGGTGTTCAGAGTGATTCAGGTGTGTCATTATAGGTGGTTTGGACTATCCCCGTGTCCAACAGCGCTCTAGGGCGCTTTGTCTACCGTATCAGTTCCGGCCAGCACTATGTTCAATCCGACCATAGATCCATCCGTGTGGTCAGATCCGTGAGTGGGATACGTCGCATGCATAGTATCTGCTGTGGACCTTGCCATTTTCTGCAGCGAGCTTGGAGGCCAAGTGACAATCAGCCACGGGCGCAATCCGCACCAAAAGGCGCATAACAATCTTGGTGCAGAAGCCGTAACACACTGTGTTGGCGGGATGAGCACGCATTGGTTTGCTTGTGTCTTCCCCGCCTTTCCACACGCGTTGACTCATTACATCGAAGGACGTGCGCAACGCCCGAATTTCTGAAAGGCGTGGAGCGTCCTCAGATATTCCCAGATGACGAAGCTAAGGATGACCTTGAATGGAAGAACCTCTACCACGCCGCTCGCACATTGATTGGGACCAGTGATACTCAGTTTGACCGTTCTATTCGTCATAATGTCGTCCTCAACGCTCTCCGCGAAGACGCCGCTTACAAAGCTCGCGGCGTCAAAGCTCTTCCACTTGCCTGCCATCGTATCGGGGAGACACCATACGTTCGTTGGCATTCCGCTGAAAACGTTTATTCCTATCCTCTGTATATTGTGTACGTCTCACGTCCCTGCAGGTTTTCGGAAAATACCTCTTTCGCGACATGCCAGAGCCCAAGAGTGGCCGAGGCATATTCCGCTTGGTTGCCAACACGCGTTGCTCTAGAATCTGGAGGGACGAACTTGAACCTGGCCACATCTCATTCGTGTGGGCTTTAATTAAATTGTTCTGATGGATATGAAAATCCTTATGGATGCTATGCTTTTTAGCGAGGTACAAGACCTAATCGCTGCCATGAAAGATGGGCCGGACAAGGCCAATTTTATCATCAATGCCCGGGTACGCACTGATTGGGTCTCCGCGTGCAGTTCCCTTATGGACATCACAGATCTTTGTTGTCGCCGCTGGTGAGGTGTAATTTCATTTCGTGCGAGCACATTCGCTTCAACTAGCATAGGCGCAGTCGCGACTCCTCAGGTAGGTAATCCGGTATTCAAGACCTTTCATGAAGCTGATGCCCTGCTATAATCAGATCCTAGCGGCATCGAAGCTTGGAGGACTTCGCAGCCAGCAGAAGGATGCGAACGTTCTTATTCCAAACCTGGTATGCTTTCTGCTGAAATGATCGGTTTCCGAGTACTTACCGCGACCGTTTCACAGGGAAAGTACATCACAGAGCAACCGTACGTCCGTCGGAGCTTAAGTATAATATTTACTTGAACATAACTGCTACAACATAGGATGGCGTTCTGTCAGATCGCCTTGCGACAAGTGAGCAATATATGCATTGATATCTGCACCTGTTAAGCTCATGTCCCCTTAGAATTTGGTAAGTCCTGAGCCTGCGACGATGATGGTTAGAAGATATCGAGCTCATTCCCGTTTCGCGAACTTGAAAAGGTTGATGACATTACATCAAGCACACATCCAGAGTGGTGGCAAGAAGCTGTCGGGGCCCATCAAACTCAGTACCCTGAGGATCCTCTTCCTATGTGAGATATTTCTTAAGCTGTCTGTATGGATTCGCTGTCTCTTATCAATATTGTACTGCAGCCCTATTCAGGATCCAGAGCCTCAGGTCACGATTCCGGCTACAAAGGAAGTGAGTCAGCGTGTCGCTCGGCAAAACAATCTTGCTTACAAGACATATTACAGCGTCCGTGGCATACCCAAATTCATCGTGATGCTTTCAGCTATGGCGAAGTTGGTCCATCGGTGGACCCACGGATTGTCGTAGATCTTAGGTAAGCTCATTGACCCTTACTATATTTCTCCGAGCCGAAGCTGCCATTAGATTCTTTGGGATGCAGGATGGAGTGAAGGAAAACCGAGTCCTCTTTGAAGATAAGGTCGAGGACATGTTTGGCATGCCCCAGCCCACCTTTGAGTATAAGCCTACCCCGAAGTATGCGCTTCAAGCCACGCATATGATGAGGGAGTGAGCGCATATCCCGGCTTTGTACACTGTTACTGGCTTACAGAGAATACAGCATGACGCAGGTGGCCAATACTCTGGGCGGCTATCTTCCTGGTGCGACTTCTGGCTTTGTCACAGTCAGCAGAGCTGAAATAAATTCTGCAGGTTCGAGCCCGCAGTTCATGACTCCAGGCCTTGCCCTCCATCTCGGTGGATCAGTTCGCCTTGGTCAGGAGTAAGTGCGTTTCATGCTGAATTCGGATTTCAGAACTCAAATGTCGATCATAATTGCAGGAGCGAAAAGAACGAATCTGTCGCCGATTACAACTCTCTCGTGTGGAAGACGATGAACCTCTATGTAGCGGGCAACGGTATCATACCCACGCCTTTCGCTGCGAACCCGACTTTAACATCAATGGCGCTTGCGATCCGGTCTGCAAAGGACATATCCGATCATCTGCAAGCTCTGAAGGACCACAAGGACCATGGAAGATGGCGGTGGTCTACTTCTGGCTCCAAGGACCTTGTCGCTGGCACTGACATTCTTCCAACACCCGATGACTGGTTCGAGTGGACCGATCCGAAACACCCCAATTACCCTGACCACGAGAATCTGCGCAACCTCGAAAGCATCGTCATGTACTAATTGTACAGCTAACGCTCAGGCCAGTGGAGGAATTGTAGTCAAATCTTCGTACACATACGTGCCAGTGTATGAGTATAGCTATGCGATGTGTAGTAGTAAAGCCATCTTCGACGAATTATAGCGCTGTGTTAACTTGCCTTCCGCGGTTCTGTCCAACACGTCGAACAGTCAGCCGTCCGGCCCTGATCTCCGAGTCTGCTTTCTTCACCTTCGCCGATCTCGAGGTGATACTAGTCACCGACACTGCACATGCGTAATCTTCGCTCTGTGAAGCTGTCGTTACACTCATTACCTGGAACAATGACCGTTGATCAACCGTCATCGGCAAGGCTTCTTCAATGAGCCCACTGAGCAGGATAGCCATCGCGGCATGACTAGCCACCGAGCCAGACCTCAGAGTCGAGCGCTCCTGGCGCATGTGGTGTGCTACGTCCATTTTCACTGTGTATATTCATTGTCATGTATGCCAGCTGACCTGGCTGGTGCGTGTGGCCAGCAGCATACTGTTGAGCGTGGTGCGACAGCACTTCATCGCCAAACAACTGAAAAGCGAGTGTGTGCAGGTTCTATAGTCGAGAGATTGAGCCGTCAGTGGCACCGCAGTTCGATGTTGGATACGGGGTTGTTCAAGGACGCGG
The DNA here is from genome assembly GCA_022160365.1 of Vararia minispora EC-137. Lineage (NCBI taxonomy): Eukaryota > Fungi > Basidiomycota > Agaricomycetes > Russulales > Lachnocladiaceae > Vararia > Vararia minispora. The sequence continues at coordinate 81,937 of MU273590.1, forward strand.
CTTAGCAAAACGAAGGCCTGCTACCCGCGCCATCTCCAAACCGGAACCATCGCGTCCTTCGCTACCTCCGCGCGTTGAATGCGCAATGGGAAACGTCAAATGTTGCACGTGTATACCTCTCTCCCAAGAGAAAAATAGCTATTTCAGGTGTTATGAGTAACGCTACGCACCTAGCACGACGACACTAGGACGAAAAAGGTCTGGGTAAAGGCGACACAAACGTACTGGTCGCGGCGGTAGATAGGGCAGTCACAAGCAAGTTCCAACAAGTTCCAGTCTTCGAACCGCCAAGTCATACGGCCCATCCTTCAGTTTCCGGAAGATGCTGCAAAGAGTGATAAGCGTCGGTGGAGACTTGAAGAGCCAGCATCGCGCACCGTTGTCCCACTCTCCTGGCCGGAATCGCGGTATGTGCCAACACAGAACTTTGCAGCTACATCGCCTTTGATACTAGCGGCGAGCATTTGAGCGGCGTGAGGCCGTGTACATCTAAGACTCCAAGTCATTACTGTATCACGATGTCAATAGGATCCTGAACGACGGACGATATTAGCCGCGCTCAAAGTTGGAGCGTTAGCGGCTAGTAGCGGGTCTTAGCGGCTAAGCACGTCTTAGCGGCTCAAGGCCCGCTATCTTGAGTCCGCC